>APFE031008400.1:15281-47781 GCA_000404065.3 Pinus taeda
GTTGGAAATAATTAATTCTTACTTGTCTCTGGTTGTAATTTCCTAAGTGAGGAGTTTGTTCCTACATTATAGGGATTTAGTTTATCCTAGATTAGTGTGTGGTTGAGAGAATCTCTCAACCACACTAGTGTACGTCCAAGATAGAATTCCTATCTTGAGACCATTGATTGTATAAATATGTGTGTAATTCATTCATTCATTAATTAATAGAAAATATATTGAGTGTGCTACTTTTATCTTGGTATCGGAGCCTCTCTGAGGGCCTGGCCCCTCCTGGGCTTGGCCCTCCTGGGCTGAGGGAAAATAAAGAGTTTCTGTGATTTTTTTATTTCTTTCCTTTGCTTGTTTTCCATCCTTTGTTATTTGCTGCGAGATCTGAGCGCTGCGCCCTGTTACTGGTTTTGTGGAGCGGTTGTCGTGCTGTGCGTTGAAGACTGGCTCAATGGTTGGGTCGCGTAAATGAAGCAAGAGACACATGGCTCCCCCCATGGACTCGCCATAGAGGAAACAGGGAGTCCTCTGAACTGCGCGGTGTCATTTCTCCAGACGGAGTCGAAGAAGGCCGCGCAATCGGCAATGAGGGCGTCAACGTCGGGGACATAGGCCCTGAGACCATCGCAGCGGCCATGGCCCTCGAGATCGAGAGCCACGGCCGCGAACCCTATCTGTGCGAAGTGTATAACGGTGTTGTGGAAGGTCCAGCTGATGTCGTTGCCGTAGCCGTGGATCATACATATCAGTGCCATAGGAGGGACGCGCCCGTGGCCAGGTAGCGAACTATGACTCCTAGCGTGTCAGAGTTGTTAATGAAGGGATTCATACTGGAGAGCAGATCCTGTTTGCAGGGAGAGTTTTTTAAAAATCGATTGTTTTTTACACTTCAAGACAATGGGGAATATAAGAGGCTTTCAGCCTTGCAGGGGCATCTCAAATGATGTAAGAGGGAGGCTTGTGTGCTACAAGCAAGACTGGATTGATGGATTCAATGCCGGCATGAGAATATTGGCCCCTGCCACTTATATTTTCTTCGCTTTGGCTCTACCTGTGATAGCCTCTGGAGAGCAGCTCGAGAGAGAAACAGAGGGAAGACTGAATGCTGTGCATACGCTTGCATCAACTACGATATGTGGATTCATCCATTCGATCTTTGGAGGACAGTCCTTGTTAATTTTAGGGGTGGCAGAGCCTACTGCATTGATGTACAAATATTTGTATGAGTTCGCTAAGAAGAGAACAAAGATTGGTCATGAGCTCTTCTTAAGCATGGGCAGGTTGGGTATGTGTGTGGACAGGGATTATGTTAGTACTTATGGGGATTGCCAATGCATGTGACCTGATAAACAGATTCACGAGAGTAGCGGGAGAGCTCTTTGGAATGGTCATTGCCATGCTATTCATGCAGGAAGCAATTAAGGGAGTCGTGGAAGAATTTCGCATACCAGACGGGGAAGATCCTTCACAGGTATAGTTTCAATTTCAGTGGCGCTTCGCCAACGGCCTGTTTGGATTAATCTTAGCTGTTGGTCTCCTCTTGACATCACTGAAAAGTAGATCAGCTCGTTCATGGCGGTATGGTACAGCTTGGATGCGAAGCTTTATAGCAGATTATGGTGTCCCAGTTATGGTAATCGCTTGGACTGGCGTTTCCTACTCAGCTGCTGGACATATAGCTTCCGCTACAAAGTCCGTTTGCATGGTCTCATGAAGCTAGAGAAACGTGGACAGTTTTTCAGGATATGGGAAAGGTTCCAGTCTCATATATTTTTGCAGCATTAATCCCTGCTATCATGATGACGTGCCTGTATTGGTTTGATCACAGCGTGGCATCACAGTTGGCTCAACAGAAAAATTTTCAATTTAAGGAACCTGCAACCAACCGCAGTATATCTCTTCTGTCGTCGGGAGAATGTGGAAGTCTTGAAGCTGCTGACGAGGAGAGGTCAGGAGATCGTGGCGATCTATGTGCGCAATCCTCTAGCGTTATTGATGGTCTTGTATTCGCACGGTAATGTTGTCGATTTGGGCCACATGTATGCGTTTTTTGCTGACCTAAGCGCTCATCTCCGCGTAAATCTAATGGGGTATGACTATTTTGGTTATGGACGGCTTGGCAGAGCGCCCCAATCAGGTTACAGTGGTCAGCAATCTTATGGCTTATATGACTCATCAAGCTGGCGCACTTGGAGGTGCGGCAGTTTGTGGAATTTACTCTTCGGGCTATGGCACCAGTTCTTTGCCAGGCGGACTGATATTGGAGGTGGTTCATATTCTTCTCTGTATGAAAGCCTGAAATCAGGCAGTGGATAATTGTTGGGCCGTGGCGCAAGAGGATATTACTAGAATATGAGTTTTTATGACAAAGAGGCACTAATCGGCCTCAGCTGGAGTAGATCTATATGCCTCTAGATCAATTATTTGGGTATCTTATGACCGGGCACAAGGAGAAATTATGCCTTATTGCATGGAGCTTCAGCTATCTGACTTGAGTGGCATCTTTGCCATACAAGATTTTATATCTCATGGCTATGACAGATATCTTAAGATTGCGTCTTTGGTCTTTAGTGCTTGCTAGTTTCTTCCACTGGTTGTGGTCGCCTCTATTAACTGCAGAAGCTCAGCGCATCTAAGGAGTAGGAGGTCCGAGAACTCGATCTCTAAGCCTCTCAATCTCAAAATGGCTCCTCGCCCCGCCAAGAAGGCCGCCACAGCAAACCCTACTCCAAAGAAGGAGAAAGCTGGAGGTGCTAAGTCGAAGGCTGATTCAGTGCCGGCTGTTACTGTTGAAGCCGAAGAGCCGAAGCAGTCACCAGCCAAATCGAATGTAGCTATGGTTGCTGTCATGATGATTTGGTTCATATATCCCTGATTGTTAGTGATGCTGTTGTCGCTGATGGGAAAATTAGATAGTTTTTGCTGTTGGCTTTGATGCTAATTTTAGCTGATGCCTTTTGTTGCTGCTATGTTGGGGAAATAATTATCTTTGGGCAAAGATAGAGAAATTTGATATTTTGTCAGTCTGAAAGCTTATTTTTATCTTGGAATTATGCATAATATTATTGAGCCTTATTTGAGCCTAGCTAACTCAATGTAGGTAAAGTTGATCTGTTAGAATTCATGACTCTAACAAATGACAGGATAAGCATGGAGTTCCAAGAATTTATTTGACAAAGATGCCCAAGATGTGAACGGTGAACAAATGAGACGAAGCAGCAGCAACACGGTCCATGGTGGACAACAAAGTAGTTTTTTTTTTAGTGTGGTTTGTGGGATAGACTCCCTAACATATTATTGTAATAGTCATTGTATGTACTAGAAACTTCAAATGTTGAATGTAAGCCTTGCTAAGGCATTTGAAAGTTCGTGGTGATCTCAAAACCACTTTGTAATGGTTTGTGGTCAGCCTGAAACCATCTATAAAGCCTTAGTGGCTACACGAGTTGCCCAGTGGTGGCAAAGTTTCATTCATTAATTAATAGAAAATATATTGAGTGTGCTACTTTTATCTACTACTTATATAACCATATAAGTTTGTTTCCTTCTTCTTGAGACGAGGCTTTAAATCCTCCATTCTACCTATAATTCAAACCAACAAATCTTTTATTTTCTATTTTTAATGAAAATAATTTAATAAAATAGAATCCAAATCTGATAAGTAAAACTAAATTAAATAATTAAAAATAAAGTTAAAAACAATTTAACCTAACAAGTAATTGGTTTCTATCAATTAAAAATGAAAATGAAAAACAAACATTGAAATGGTTATTCGAGAGTGGAATGTTCTGCTCCATCGTTTCTTTTCATTTTCCAATGCACACAGCAATTCACGAACTCCATCATCTGCTAAGCGGCTCAAAACCCCGCCTGTTGTGGACTGTGAAATATTTAATTTGAGTCGCTGACATGGAAAATCTAATGGGTAGCTCATTGGCTAATATCTTAGTAGTAATTCTCTTCGGTTGGAATAACAAGGGTATCGTACAGAAGAAGATTGCTAAGCGACTTGCTTGAAATAGATCATCGAATATTTGTTACTCCTTGCCTTGCTAACACTTAAACCATTACCTTCAATAACCAATAGCCAATTACAAGTGGTTGCCAGCTATTCATTCTGAAAAAAGAATGGAGAGGATCCATGCCTGATCACGTTATACAGTAATGCAATGTTCACGCCATACAATGGAGAAAATGCCAACAGAAGCAAGCCAATAATGGAAACAATACGAGTTCGATTTTTCTGTTGTGAAGTTATCGTGCCTCAGTACTGCAACATAAATAATTAAATCATTATTCGGCCAAAAGAAATCTCAACAAGATATCGCTATTCATATTCATAGTTAGATCACGCCATGATGAGAGATGTGTTCGTAATTGCTTGATTTACGTGATATGGAGATACAGAGTTATATGTGGGATTCGTATGAATTTAACTACCACGAAGTTCAATTGTTGTTGATAATTTGCCATGTGAGTCAATCAAAGCTTATCCATATCTGCATAGTTACTAATACGCGTGGCAAGAATATCATATTATGATTTTCCTTTTTTGTTTTTTGGTACAAAAGAGATATGACAAGGTTAAAAGCATAATTCGTTAACGGTTTAAATTTTGTTATGTTGTGCGCGAATATGCATGAGTTTTTGGAGTTCAAATCTGCATGCGTTTTTGGAGTTCACACGTATATATACATGCCTTTTTGGAGTTTACACGGAGTTTAACGTATATATGCATGCGTTTTTTGGAGTTGACACGTAACCAGTATTAATTTTACTCTTTTCAATAAAACTAAAAAGGGCATAATGTTTGTATTTTATATATTCTCCACGTTTTAATAAAAAGGGCCATGGTAATTTAGATGGATATTATATATAGTTCTGTTAATAACTCTTACACATATGTACATGTTTCTTATTTTGTTTTATTATATACCTTTTAAATATTTACAAAGTATTTTAATTATACATATATACAATATGTGTTACAGAGTGATTTTGTATTATTAAATATATTTACAAAATAATATATATGTATTTGATGATGCTGTAATATGGGTGTTTTAATTTTGTTTTTTTGAAAATTTTGGCTGAATTTGTTTATTATTTATCATATATTTACAATGTATATCAAAATTTATTTACAATATGGTTAGAGAAAAATTAATTAATGATCCATCTTTTTTCTTATGCAGGTGTCAAATGAAGTATAAAAGATAAACAACTCATAAGACTCAATAAGAAATGCAAGGGAATGTGGCAAACAAAGGTGCAACATTGCTCTCTTGTGACCAGTAAGAGAATGTTATCATGATCGTAAAATCTAATCACCAATCACACAAGGAGCTTATTGCAACAGCCCATGCAAAAGCCACAAAGTCAAGCAGTTAGAACACATCCAATCTTCACAAGAGAAATATTCACAACCATCTAATTCAAATGAGCTCAAACATATTTAGCTAGACAAATAAAGACACGTTGAACTCACTTAGGTCATCCACATTCTACAAATCCAATAATAATATTACCAAACGAGTCCCCATGTGAGATATGAAAGTGAAAATTGTTGGGGGAGGGGGAGGGTGTCTGGGTTGTGTTTTACCACAACAATGGTGACACACGGGAGAAGAAGAACCAGTTATCTCTAATTGAAGGTAGTGAAATTTAATTTACCCAAAGGTTAAAAATAATGGAGTTCATGAAACCGTCTAACATTAAAACATCTCCATAGGTCACACATAGATAGATTAAGTAATATGAGTTTGTAAAGATAAGTACTCAAAACAAATTCGAGTATAAGTCATGAATCCAAATTTGGGAAAATTTGTTTTAAAATCACCTCATATAAAAATAGAAGAAGGTAGAGATAGGAGTTTTTGATAAAGCATATATCCATTTTATGATTGTCTCTGACATCGCTTTGCTGCCAACGAGCTTGAACAGTACCCCGATGAAGTTGTCTTTTATGCCATACAAGCCTAGTCCCGCTGCCAGTGAGCGTCCATAGCTTCGACGGGTTTACTTGTATTTCCCACACTTCCTCTTTAACCACTCTTTTGATAAGCGCATTTGCAAGCTTTTAGTTTATGATGTATTTGAGTGAAAGAGATAGGATGGTAATAGAGATTTATGTTTAATGGACATAATACTTTCATAATGTCTACTCCAAATTCTTTCCCAAGAACTATCAATTAGAGGTTTTTATGTGGATGGGTGGGGGGATCCATTGTGTTAAACTCAAATCAATTCTTTCCTTGTAAAAGTAAACTCAATCACTTATTAAGGATGTGTGTTTCCTCATGAAAAATATTTGAAGCAAGATAGTCTTATGATTCCATAAGGATATGCCTTTAATGATAAATGAAATTCATTGGAATAGATAGAGTTAAGTGATTTCCCATGTATGAAACCAGAGTTGGATTGAAAAGTCCTCTAACTAAAAGTTAATAATATTACTAAAAAAATATGCAGAAGGATTTTCAAAGGCATCGAAAAAGATATATCGTGAAATCAACTCCATGAAAAGGGGCAAAAAAAAAACAACAAACCAAATGAGAATCAAAACAAACAAGTTGATAAAATCAAAAGCATGGAATCAAAATGACTCAAACAAGATGATGATGACTTGACATAAAAGCATTAAATATTGCGTTTATAAATATTTGTCAAGTTGAATTATTGTCTTGTTTAAAGAGTTATCGTGTTCCTGCGATTATTAAAAATGAACTAATGACGAATTGTGATTAACAATTTCTTTTATGAGTTTTAACAAGGATAATTTTCCTTAATCATGACTTACTTTAAAAACATATCATAACAATGATAAAGGAAATATCAAACTAAGAAAAACTCCCTAAACAAGTCTTTAAATATTTATCCTTTAAGCATTTTGTTTTCATCACAATTGTCTCATTCACAAAGTTGAGCTAATACAAACCTGCAAAAAGGACACCAAATATAAGAAAGAAAAACAGAATGGGAACAAACTAGAATAAAAACAAGCAGATGATAATAATGATGCATACCTGAAAGAATTCAAGAAGTGATTTACCTCATAGATGTTTGTTTTCTTCCATGTATCTTTTACAAATCATCTTTTATTCAAGCTATAAAACAAAAAGAAATTTAAACTATTCCTAAGCTAATCGAAAAAGAATTATGGCTACGTAAGATCAAACTTCCAATGTAACCAAGCGAATTCCTTATTATCTACAAAAATATACATTATGTACATTAGTAACAACAATTCAACAAATATCAAAATATTAAAAGAAGATTTATGTGCAAATATTGTTAATATATTTACAAAAAGAATTTTATTTGCAATCACCCTTTCTTGAAAAATGTCCTTCAACCAAATTCCTAAAGGATCGCAAAAGTATGATGAATATTCATTAGAGAGTGAAGGAGATTAAATGGAAGAATGGATGAACGAATGTTAATGTTATGTACATAAGTGAAATTATGAATTGAGTCATCCAAATGACCTTGAAATGAGTTCTTAAGGGGATCATTGGATGAGTGAGGTGATTGGCAGAATGATGAATTTATATTATCAAGTGTTTGAAAAAATAAGTGTTGATTAATTGGATTATGAAGTCTATGCACTCTTAATGATACACTCGATAAGTATTTGATGTTAATTTCTTTAGACTACCAACCATTAGTATTTTCCCTATGGTTAAATAACAGTTGAGACTGATTCACAAAAATTTCCTTCCCACAAGTTCAATTTGAATGATATAATCATTAACAATGTAAACATCAACTTGTGGAAACGATGAAGGTTGAAAATCAAGATCAAAGATAGGAAGTTTAGAATCAAAAATGGGACCGGAAAAGTAATTACAATTTGATGCAGTTTCAAAATGAAATTCTTCATTGGTAACATTGGTAAAAGGAAAATATTCATTTTGAAACATACATGAGTTTGGAGAGAGATGAAAAATTGATTTAATTATTTCATCTTCTGCATAACTATGATGAATAAATTGACTAAAATTCTCCTTTGGAAAACATTTTGATCCATTAAAATGATTAAATTCAAATTTAAGAGAATGCTCAAAATCATGAAAATTGTAGTCTCCTGATAATTCATTACCCTGATTAAATTTGTGTGACAGTTCATTACTAATGATTTGTAAAGTAATTCCTTTGTCTTTTTTAAAATCGTATGCGTCAAAACGAATCAATAATGATTTAGCAAAAGAAACGTCTTTGCAAAATAAATTTGAGTAAAGGTAGATAATTTTTTGAGGAGATAAACTTGAAATATTCTTTATCTGAACATGTTTCATACTCATCTAAACAACTTCGAGATTCATGCTTTTGTAAAACATTTTCATTTTTCTGAGAATGAATTTGTAATTGAGTTTGGTCAATAGCATGAGATAAATCAAAAGTATCATTTGTACTATGCACATAATTTTCATTGATAATTTCCACTTGTTGATTTGCTCAATTAATAGTAATAGTGGATTCATTTAAATCATCAGCAATATTATCAAGAGGAAGATTAAGATCAACAGTAGGATGTAGATCTATGCATTGCTGAGATTTATCGTTTATAGATTGTGCATTGTTAATTTGATTTAATTTGGACATGCTATTTAAAATGGATGGATCTTTAATTACCAATACCTTTTTCTCATAGGGAGAAGGAAGAGAAAGGGCTTCTTCTAACCATTCTATAAATTCGTCATTCGTAGGTTGATCTTGAAAATTGAATTTTAAACATACCAATTTGAATCTAAGAATGAAATCAACTAAGTCTTGTTTTCTAACTTTCTTAAATTTTCAATTTCTTTGCATATTTGATCATGATTACAATTTGCAAATACATGAAGGAATATTGATGGGTACTCATCCCAACTGTGGATCGAGGCAATTGGAAGCGATTCACACCAATGTTTCGCAACTCCTGTAAGAGTCACGGTAAAAATCCTGCATAAGACAAGTTCATCAAGATCAATATTTGAATTAAAAAAATATAAAGAAAATTGAAGAATATGTTCATATGCAGATGTATTACCTTCACCGTCGAATTTTACCTACGTCAAGCATTTTGTGATTTCAATCAGAATGTTAGAATTCAAGGGTTGAGGGATACAACTCCAAACAAAATGTTTAGTATGAGTCATCTAGAAAAATCATACTTTATTATTCAAGACTCAACAAATACACTTTTCTGAGGCCCTCCTTCTAGCGCCAAAAATGTTTGCCTCAACATTGGGGAATAACCATCCGGTCAGGGACTTGAATACCGTCCCTTATCCATTTGGATTAGTGGCTCCGACTGGTTTAACTAGATCCAGTTACCTTCTCTCAATCTCCGATGACTTAAAATATGACTTTCATTCATCAATGGAGAAGAGACATTGGATCAACCCTCTTGCTGATTAGGCAAGAAAGTGATCCTTAAACAGATTTGGGGCTCAGCTAAGCCATGACTAAGTTATGACTTAAAATTAACCTAACTAACTCTATGGTATTAAGTTAATATTAATTATTAATCCTATATGATACTATGATAATGTTATCCCTATGAAACTTCTTAATTTAATACTATTTATTGATCTTAAAGTAACACAATGTTAATATTGCACTATCATTAACGTCTTGTTAGATACTAAAGTACTCCTATTTATCTCATATGCCAAATCTAAACTAAGATATAGTATGATATTAAACTAATTAACTAACTATACTATATAAATAAATATATCTTATACTATAATAATACTATTTTAAAATAGAATCATCTATACTATTTAATATATCCTAAATATTATTAATATAATCCTAACAATGAAACTAAATATTGAATCTAGTTTATTACAAGATTATAAAATATCTATGAGAAAATATTAAAATAAATGTTAATTAAACTAAATGATGTTATTATTATTCTAAGGAAACATTTAATAAGATCTAATTAAATACGCTACCTAAGTAAAATTAAAATCATTCTAATTCTTTTAGGTTAATATTATTTATTCAAAGTTAATATTAGAAAATTAATTAATAATTAGTAATGCTAAAGTTAGCTCTAAAAAAGAAAAGAAAAGTAATTTCAAATTTTAAATATTATTGATTAAAAATAAATAAATTAATATACAATATATTACATTAATTTTCATGATTGATTTTTTTAATGTTTTGAATAAGGATTAAAATCAGTCAAGAAGTTTGATTGATATAAGGGCTCAAACATGCCACTAAGGATCAAGATGTTTGCCTCTAAAGAAAGAGGACTTTATCTAGAATTAATTTACAAATGCAAAACTAATTTAAAATGAAAAGCCAATCTCGAACTAGAACAGGATAGCCCTCTCCTAATCTGAGAGAAAATGAAATAAAACAGGGGGAAGGATTGGTTTATGAGCGAATTCACCATGTGATTTCCATTAACCAAAAGAAATAGTTCATATTAATTAATGGAATAAAAAGCAAAATACATTTGCGATTAAATGATAAATAGTTATCATTTATCTCATATATACATCAATGAATTCATTATAGATTCAATGTCATTCTTCCTCTTAGAGATAGCTCCTGTAAAGCTTCAATAATATATCAAAATTGAACCAACAATAGTGTTAGATATCAACAAGAAATACTATTTAGAATAAAGATCAAAATCAATTACAAAACTTGGACAAAAATAAAAACAAAAATTTAGCATTATGATAATAGTACACATGAATGGAATTCATTTAAACAATGCCAAAGCCTTTTACAAAATACACAGTCCCCTAAGCAATAAAACACGGCCAGAAACCCTCTTTCAATCTCTACAATCACCCGCTCTGTGCAAAACAGAAGTGCATGAACACAAATTGAATCATAGTAGAAATTCCCCTCTCTTGAATCGTGATCCTTCCTGTAGAGTAAAAAATTCCTGTGTCTCTAGATCCCTTTGCTATTGTACCCATGCTACTTGTATAACCATATAAGTTTGTTTCCTTCTCCTTGAGGTGAGGCTTCAAATCCTTCATTCCACCTATAAGTCACACTAACAAATCTTTTATTTCCTATTTTTAATGACAATAATTTAACAAAATAGAATCCAAATCTGATACATAAAAGTAAATTAAATAATTAAAAATAAAGTTAAAAACGATTTAAGATAAAAAGTAATGGGTTTCTATACATTAAAAATGAAAATGAAAAAAAAAACATTGAAATCTTTTATATTTTTAATGACAATAATTTAATAAAATAGAATCAAATCTGATACATAAAACTAAATTAAATAATTAAAAATAAAGTTAAAAACGATTTAAGATAAAAAGTAATTGGTTTCAATCCATTAAAAATAAAAATGAAAAAAAAAAAAACATTGAAATGGTTATTCGAGAGTGGAATGTTCCGCTCCATCGTTTCTTTTCATTTTCCAATGCACACAACAATTCACCAACTTCATCATCTGCTAAGCCGCTCAAAACCTCGACTGTTGTGGACTGTGAAATATTTAATTTGAGTTTCTGACTTGGAAAATCTAAAATCTAATGCGTGGCTCATTGGCTAACATCTTAGTAGTAATTCTCTTCGGTTGGAAGAACAAGGGTATCGTATAGAAGAAGATTGCTAAGGGAGTTGCTTGAAATAGATCGTCGAATATTTGTTACTCCTTGCCTTGTGAACACTGAAACCGTTAACTTCAATAACCAATAGCCAATTGCAAGTGGTTGCCAGCTATTCATTCTGAAAAAAGAATGGAGAGGATCCATTCCTGATCACGTTTTCACGCCATACAATGGAGAAAATGCCAACAGAAGCAAGCGAATAATGGAAACAATACGAGTTCGATTTTTCTGTTGTGAAGTTATGGTGCGAATAATGGAAACAATACGAGTTCGATTTTTCTGTTGTGAAGTTATGGTGCCTCAGTCCTGCAACACAAAAGAAATCTCAACAAGATAGTTAGATCATGACATGATGAGAAATGTGTTCGTAATTGCTTTATTTACGTGATATGGAGTTATATGTGGGATTCGTATGAATTTAAGTACCATGAACTTCAATCGTTGTTGATAATTTGCCATGTTACTCAATCAAAGCTTATCCATATCTACATAGTTACTAATACGCGTGGCAAGAATATCATATTTTGATTTTCCTTATTTGTTTTTCGGTACAAAAGAGATATTACCAGGTTCAAGGCATAATTCGTTAATGGTTTAAATTTTGTTAGGTTGTGCCCGAATATGCTGCTTTTTTGGAGTTCATACGTATATATGCATGCGTTTTTGGAGTTTACACGTATATATGCATGCGTTTTTTGGAGTTCACACGTAACCCAAATTCATTTACTCTTTTCAACAAAACTAAAAAGGGTAATAATGTTTGTATTTTAGATATTCTCCACGTTTTAATAAAAAGGGCCATGGTAATTTAGACGGAAATGATATAGAGTTATGTTAATAACTGTTTACACATATTTACATGTTTCTTATTTTGTTTTATTATATACCTTTTAAATATTTACCACATATTTTAGTTATACATATATACAATATGTGTTACATATATAAGAGTGGTTTTGTATTATTAAATATATTTAGAATATAATACATATGTATTTTATGATGTATTGTAATATGAGTGTTTTAATTTTGTTTTTTTGAAAATTTTGGGTGAATTTGTTTATTATTTATCATGTATTTACAATGCATATCAAAATTTATTTACAATATGGTTAAAGAGAAATTAATTAATGATCCATTTTTTTCCTATGCAGGTGTCAAATGAAGTATAAAAGATAAACAACCCATAAGACTCAATATGAAATGCAAGGGAATGTGGCAAACAAAGGTGCCACATTGCTTTCTTGTGACCAGTAAGAGAATGTTGTCATGATTGTAAAATCTAATCACCAATCATACAAGGAGCCTATTGCAACAGTCCATGCAAAAGCCACAAAGTCAAGCAGTTAGAACACATCCAATCTTCAAAAAAGCAATATTCACAACCATATAATTCAAATGAGCTCAAACATATTTAGCTAGATAGATAAAGGCACGTTGAACTCACTTAGGTCATCCACATTCTACAAATCCAATAATAATATTACCAAACGATCAGTTAAAAGGGTCCCCATGTGAGTTTTGAAAGTGAAAAATGGGGGGATGGGGGGTTGAGTTTTACCACAACAGAAGGCAATTGGTTCTCCTACTCTGAACCAATCCCCTAACACTTTGGAAGCTTTTGACAAAAGCGATTCATGACCATACGGTGTCCTTCCCAACCTTGCCATCACTTTGGAGGGCAAGACAGTACACGTTGAAGTAGAGATCGTTGATGCTAATCTTAACTATAATCTTCTACTTGGATGGAGCTGGACCCATGCCATGCATAGTGTAGCCTCCTCCCTTTTCCGTGTGATTCATTTTCCCCTTCAAGGGAAGATAGTCATAGTCGACCAATTTTCCTTATTTTCTTCTTCCTCCTCGGACGGTAATGTTTCGTATGTTAAGCACACCGGTGCTCCTTATGAGAGTGTGGGGGAAAAACTCTTTAAATATCCTACCTTAATGGGTATTTTTCCACTCCCACCTCCTCATGTTTCCTTTGTCAACATGATTTCGATCAAGTCTAAACCTTGGGTCATTCCCTCGTCAGATCTTGTTGGTACATGAAGCGAGGTTATGTCGTTAAGCCTTGCTGAAATGAATTATTTGGAAATTGTTTCGGCTTCTCCTTTAATATCCTCTGATCATCCTGTTTCGAGAATGTCTCTCGATGTATATTCTCAATCCCTGTGGCTTGGTTCTTCAGAATCCCCTAATCCCTTAGCCGAGACTTTTCTTCGTGATGAGAGTATCATGGAAGTAATTTCTTTGGAGGAAGTACCTTGGAATGACACTCATCATCGTTCCTCATTCTTTCTTGGCTTGATGGTCATGTCTACTTGTCTCGAGAAGTTCTCTTCTCAGTTCCCGACCCTACCACTTCAGACGTCGATCACGGCACATGAAGTTTGGTCGAAAGGGAGCATGTGTAACATTACCCAAATGATACCAATTGATATTTTTGTCAAGCCTAGTGTCGTTAAAAATGTCCATATCGGGGTAATTTGTTCTCTAAATGAGATCAAGCTCTATACTCATATGTTCCAAGAATTCCGAGATGTTTTTGCGTGGTCATATGAATAAATGCCCAGCATTGACCCAAGTATAGTCATGCACAAGATTCCAACTTACCCTCATGTGAATCCTGTTCGCCAATGGCTTCGTCTAGTGCATCCTAGAAGAGTGGTCGCCATTAAGGGTGAAGTTGAAAAACCTATGAAAGCTGGATCTATTTACCCAATCCCTCTTATAGACTGGGTTTCTAATATCATACCGGGGACAAAGAAATAAGCCACTATTCACGTTTGTGTTGATTACTATGATCTCAATTGTGCCTATGCAGAGAATAATTACCCCACTCTCTTCATTGACCATATCATTTATGAATATGCTGGGAGTGAAATCTTTTCCTTTATGGATGGTTTTTCTGGTTACAAATAGATAAACATTACGCTAATTGATTAATAAAAGACAACCTTTATCTATCCGTGGGGGACCTTCACATATAAAAATCTCCCTTTTGGCCTTAAGAATGTCGGGGCCATATTTTAGAGAGTGATGTCTTATGCGTTCCACGACATTCAAAACACCATTCAACCTTACTTGGATGGTCTCCCCGCTCATTCTCGTAAATGCCATGATCATCTTGATCATCTCTGGCAAATTTTTCTTTGCTGTCGACACTACAACATTCGGTTGAATCTGCATAAATGTGTCTTCTGCGTCGAATCCAAATGACTCCTCGGCTTTATTGTTTCAAAAGAAGGCATTCGCCTTGATCCTCTTAAAGTCAAGGCCATTGTTAATTTACCCCCTCCATCTTCGTTGCATCAACTGTAGAATCTACAGGGAAGAAAATTACCTCTTGTTAGGGCCCAAATCTACCTCAGGCTGAGAAAGGCAAGTTTAGGGGTAACATCAAACCACACTTAACCTGGTAGCTAGCCCTACCAGGTCGGGAGGGGGCTCTCTCCTTTTCAATCTCAAGAAATATAGCAAATGAGGCTTGAGATGACTAATGTAAAGATTGATTTTAGGCTAGGTATATGCTCAAAGGAGTTTGATTGAATTTTATGTTGGTTTGCTGGATCAAAAGTGAAAGGCAGTTTTGGGTCTGGGGAATGGACTCAGTCTTGCAGAGGTTTCTGTGGGGCAAGGTAGGAAAATGCTTTAGTACTTTGAAATAAGTGAAATTGAAAGTCTTAAGACTGGTGAGTAGTTGGAGAGGGCAAGAAAGTATTAAGAATCCTCTTCAAATAGTAGAAAACATATAAAACTAAACAAACCCTAAGGTAGAGCACTACAACATCAATGATTTCTACCTTTACACTTGATTCATTTAGTTAAGCTGAAATGAGAGAGATAATGGCACACATAAACACATGACAACTTGAATCATAGAAGAAAAAACAATACTAAACCACCTTGCCACAAGAATCCCACAAAATGCTACAAACCCTAGTCTATTTCCTTCCCAAACAGCAGAGATGAATGTACAATGATGCTCAAAGCTTTCACAAGAGTCCAACCTTTACAAATGACTGAAAAACACATGATATAGAACTCCAAACCACTTGTGCTATCCATCAGGGGTCGAATTCATGAGAGGAGGGGTGGTTTCAACCATATATAGACTAGGAACACAAAAATAGGCAGTGGAACAGCTTGCCTCTAAAACCTAGGAAACTGATTCATTCCACTCCAAACCACCTACAACTGATGTATCTACCTTATCAAGTCAATTTTTATCATTTTTACATCTTGGTACATCAATTTACATCATGTCAGCCCATGAATTTTACCATAAGAGAGAAAAAGTCAAACTAGAAGAAAACTAGGCAAAAAACAAAGTTTTTGAGCAAAATTGGCACTTTTTCATCCTGTGCGTAGCACCACTTTTTCTGTACGTAGCGCTTTTTCCCAACTACATTTGGAGGCCTTCCCCTTCACCAAATTTTCTCCAAGTGGGCTTGTTGGAAAAGTCTATATGTCTACTTTCTAGGACAAGTGGACTTTTCGAATTCGGTTCTCATTTGCCCCTCCAAAAATCAGTTCTCCCAATACTGCTTCCTGTGTGCCAAAAAGTGGGAGAGAGGGCATTTTTAAGGTGTTTTTGACCCTTTTGGTGACCCAAAACTTGTCCAAATTTCCTAGTAATTTTTGAGCATTCATAATTTTTCATGAGGAATCCAAAAATTCAAAGTTTTACTATAGAGTATGTCCCTATAAAAAGCGAGCGCCAGGTGGTGCTACGCACCTACCAGAAAAACCTATTTTTTCCTTGAAAAATTCAAAATTGTCAAAAAGTTTGCCAAATTTCTTAAAATTTGGCATGAGTGAACTGCATCAAGTACTATGCTAGGCCAAGGAAGCTTCAGTCAATATCTTGAGCTTATCTTGGTATTTATTGCTCCTCAAAGTCTTCCTCAACTTGGCTTTTAGGCACCTTATCCTAGTTTTGCAATTTTTGTTTCGTGCCAAATAGTGATAAGCCATGTGCCGCAACATCTTTTTCTCCTTATTGGCCTTCTCATGCAACTTCTCCAAGTGCATATTTGCCCTCTTTAGCCAAGATTCACAGTCAGCATCAATCTCTTTCTCTTATGGTTTGCAGCTCCATGATTGTTTGCTTATCCTTCAACTGCTTGTTTTGTTGCTCAAGGTAATTGATGATCCACTTAGCCCTTTCAAGGTTAAGAGCTAAGGCATGGATGTCAGCTTCTTGTTCTTTGATGATTTCCTTGAGTTTTGAGCCTTCGAAGCCCACAATAGTATCATCATCCTGAATCAAAATGAAATATTTCTCCTTCCCTTCAGAAGGCCCTACCTCATGCAATGGTTGCTTCCCTTTATCATGTACTTGCTCTGCTGAAGAAGAAGGCAAATCCCCTTTCGCCCTGGGTGAAGATAGCATTTGCCTGTCGACTGATGAAGGAAACGAGACCCCTTCCACCCCAAGTGGAGATAGTACTCGTTTTGCAGCTGAAAATAGCTTCCTTGTCCCCTTTTCATAAGTGACAAATACTGGCACACCTATAGCTTGAGCCTCATGAACCTCTGGTTGATTTGAAGGCCCTCTTTCCTCTTGAAACACTAATGGGGTCACTTGAGAACTTTTGAAAACCTCATGTGAAATGAAAGTATCCCATGAAACATTCAACAAGCTCAGCTAATGCAAAACAACAATCTTGATTAATGAAAAATGATAAATGCTGTTGAATTGTTGATGAAGAGGTTTTCTTTGCACCAATGTAGCCATTTTCTCAATGTTTCTGCATATGAAATAGGGGAGGTTCATCATCCTCACTCTCGTGAAATGCATCAATAATCTAACATGATAGGTGTACAAGCGAGAAAATCTCCCTTCACAGTTGAAGTATTTGATAATGAGCCTCATGAGTGGAGCATAAGTGTCCTGTAGGTATCTGAAAGGAAATACCATATTGATTTGCTTTTGATAACTAGCCTTGATATAAGGCTCATAATGCTCTTTTCCCACATGCTGTCCTTTGTTCCACTGTTCACCCACATTGGGAATACCTGTTGCTTCAGCTATAGTTCAGGTGTTAAAGTGAAGGAAACACTTGCTAAGTTCACCTAACCATTGTGAAGATGAAGGACAAATAGTCTAGCAAGTTCATGGTGGTATTTCACCCTCTCCACCATCTCACAAAATTGGTAGCAAGACTGATGTTTGAAACATGTCACTGCAAGGGGACAAGCCAATAAATTTTTGAGTGTAGTGGGCTCCTCCCGAATGTGTTTCCCTCCCTTATGTGGTTTTCTTGGTGCATGAATCTCTTGGGAACAATCACTCACCGTTTCCTCATCCCTTTCATAAGCTGAATCTATTTTCATATTTTCCACTCTATGGTGCAAAATGATTAGTATGAAGAGATTTTATTTCAAGAATAGGTGACTATTGTTTTCTTCCTTAGAATTTTATGAATGGGACTGATGAGTGGAAGGTTTTGATGCTTGCTGTAGGGTTACTAGGGAGTAATAGGGTTTTGGGAATGAATATTAGGGTTTGGGGATAGAAGGAATTAGGTGCTAGGGTTTGGAAAAAAGGGAGTAAGATGAGTGTGAATGAAAGAGGGAAAGGGGAATAAATTTAGGGAAATTTAGTGAAGAGGGATGGGATATGGGAGAATTATGTAGGGGAGTCAAAACAACAGGTATGACAAAATCGCAAAACCCTAGTGAGTTTTGCAATGCAACTTTGCAACAAACTAGGGTTTGATTTTTCACCTATTAAAACACTATCAATATGACCAAATCTCTTTTATGGCAAATTTGGAGGGTTTACTTACTTGGAGGGATGATATTTAAAGATTTTGGAGCTCGAGGAGGTCAATTGAAAGAGTTTTGGGCTTGGCGGACTGGTGCGCCGCGCCTAATAGGTGCTTTGCGCCTGTTCAATGTTCAGTGTAATTTCTGCGCCTGGTGCGCCGCGCCGAGCAGGTGCACCGTGCCTATGCTCAGGTGCGTCGCGCCAGGAGAAAACTCAGAACCTCACTACAATTTTCCTCTATTCACCTCAAAGCGTGATTTTCACCTTGTTTCTCTCTCACTTTGAGAAAATGAAGTTTTCAAATACCAAAGATAGCTTTATATATACCTTGGCTTTTAATTTTTCATTTGAAAAACCCATTTTTCTAAAGTTCCTTTTCACTTTATTCTTTAAAAACTCTGTTTTGCAGTTTGGCTCTCTTTTTGTCATTTGATGGACTAATGCTTGGATTTTCTGGTTTCTTTTGTAGGATGTGGAGTGCAGGAGTTTGGCAAGGTGACCCGGGGTTGCATTTATGAACTTATTACATATAGGAAAATTAAAATTGCATGAAATTTTATACATAGAACATAAAAACTTTGTTTTTCCTCAAAACATGGTTTTGAGGAAAAAATCAATTACTGAGTATGTCATTATTGAAATTTTGATGTTGAGACCTTATTAGACCTCCTCATGTGCCTGATGACCATTATTGAGCTTTTACATGACCATGGTGACAAACCCTAGACCTAATGAGACTTGAAAACCCTAAAATGACTTTTGCAACTGAAATGAAATAAAAATGACATCAAATGATTTGTACATATGGAAATAGGCCAGCAGATGAAAAGCATGAGGGAATTTGATAAAGAACCACTACCATCAGATGATCCATGACCTAATGGAATGCAGTTGATCGGATGGGACACCTAAAATGTATGCAAAAAGAGAATTTTGATCTCTAATGGGGGGGATGAAGATACGGACACTAACACCTATGTCATTTCATACCGAACTATGATGAGATGGCTTCAAGATCCACCCCTTTTCTCAAGCAAGGTACCCTGTTTGTTTGGGATGAGGCTTCCCAAAAGTCTTTTGATGACCTAAAAGTTGTCCTCATCAATGCTACTTTGTTGCACCCCTTGAACTATCATCTGATTACTTCCTTTATCTAGTTGCAGCCTCTAGTACCATGGCTATGGTGTTGGTACATGTTGATGATGAATATAATGAACATGTTATTTACTACCTCAACCGCAATCTCCTCAACATCGAGATGCGTTATGCTCATGTTGAGAAGTTGTCTTTGGCTGTCGTACAAGTTGTTCAACATTTTCTGCATTACATTCTCCTCTGCACTACCACTATGATTTATGAATGCAACCCCATGACCTACATCCTGACTCATCAGTTGCTGGGGAGAAAGTATTCGAAATGGATTTTCATCCTACAAGAATTCTATTTGGTTTTCACTACTTCCAATTTTAAGAAATCACTAGTCTTCGTTGAGTTGATTTGCTCCATTTGCTCCACTTCCCTTCCTGCTGGTGTCGATGAGCAGCTTCCAGACAAGACTCTTTTCTTAATTTTCATTCTCGACCCCTGATACAGTAATATCATCGTGTATCTCCAGACATCCACTTTCTAGTTTGCATTGACCAAGGATGCTTGCTGACGCATTCGACATCAATATCAACCTTACCATATCATTGGAGATACTTTATACCAAATCAGTGTCGATTCAATTCTTCGTCGCTTTCTCACTCTTAAGGAGGCTAAGAGAGTCTTGAATGATTGCATTCTAGCACATGTAGTGGTCACCTATCTAGATATGCTACGGTTGGTTATTTTTGGCCCTCCATCTTCAAGGATTGCATCCTTTCTATTCACAAGTGCCATGAGTGCCAAATTTATCAGTGAAAAATGCGCGCCCCACCCGCTCACCTACACCTTGTTATTACAGTTGGTTCATTTTCCAAATGGGGCATCGACTATATGAAATGTAACCCTCGTTTGGCCGGGGGGCATGGGTATATTATCGTTGTTGTGGATTATTTCACCAAATGGGCCGAAGCGATGCCTACGTACTTTGCAGATGGTAAACGACAACTCAATATCTATTCAATCATGTTATTTCTAGGTTTAGAGTACCTTAGGTCATTGTCACCGACCTTGGCTCCCATTTTCGAGATTACATGATGGCTGAGATGAATTCTACATTGGGTCTATGCCATGATGGCTCAACCCCATATTACCCTCAAGCCCATGGCCAAGTTGAAGCTATGAACAAAGTCTTGGCTACAATGCTTCAGCGCACCATTGGGATGCACAAGTCAAATTGGCATCTCATGCACATTTTAGCTTTGTGGGCTTATCGAACCTCAACTAAGGATGCAATTGGAATCACACTGTTCCAACTAGTATACAGTATGGAAGCAACTTTACCGATTGAGTGCGAAATTCCATCCCTCAAGCTGGCTATCAAAGTTCTTCCTGAGACATCACCTCAAGTAGAGGTCCTCTTATATTTAGAATGACTAGACGAGACTCGCCATCTTGCTACTTTGTTCATCAAAGCACAGAAAAAGCAGGTCAAGTCCCATTTTGATCAGTTTATCTCTCGTCGAGCTTTTTCTGAGGGTGATTTGGCTCTTCTGTATGATCAGGCTAATGATAAGCTGGGGGCAGGAAAGTTCGACCCATGTGGCATGGGCCCTACATTGTTAAACGTGTGTTACCTAAAGGGGCCTATGAGCTTATTGACTATGAGGGAAATCCCTTAGACAAGTCCCATAATGGGCTTTATCTCAAAAAGTACTATGCCTAGGTCATCTTGCATCGCTACTTTTGTACAATAGTGTGTTATTCATTTTTGTGCAGTGTGGTTTGTTTTGTTGTTTTGCAAGAAAATTTCTTGCTTATTATGTTTGTACCTTCTTTTTAGATGTTATTGTCTCCTCACATCAGTTTCATTGATGGTTCTTGCCGTAGTACCCAGAATATATCATCCGCAACATGGGCCATTTATGACCCCCATGGTGAGTTGATTGATCTTCAAGGTATCTTTCTAGGTTGAACAACTAATAACATCGCTGAGTATAACGCAGTTATCAAATTGTTGTCAGAAGTTATCACTCTTGACATTTGGGAATTGGTTGTCAACCTTGATTGACAACTTGTTGTTCTTCAACTCAACGGGAAATATTCTGTCAGAAACCCTCAAATATTGAGAATGTATATGCTTATTCATCTATTGGAGAGAAAATTTGATTACATTACATATCATCATATTCCTAGGAATATGAATACATTGATAGATGCATTAGCTAATTATGTGTTGGATATACATTTTCGAAACATGTGAAAATATAAAAAACAAAAACATTTGTACCATACTAAGCAAGGCAAGGAAACATTATTATATATATTATAATATATAATCATATATTATATATCGATAATGCTTGTCATACATAAAAGACCCCAAAAAATAATATGTGTGTTCAGATACATCCGTGGCTCGCATGCCTCAAAAATGTGGAATGATAGACCTATGAACTACTGGGCATGGTTCTCATGGTAGCATGTAACTGCTCATGCTACATGGGTCAGTAGTTAGCAGATCTGGTCTAATACCCCCACTGTGTGCCTCTGATACTGGCATGGGATGTCACCCACTCAAGCATACTCTAGGATACTATGGGTCAATCCCTCGAGGTTCCGCACGATCTCCTCCTCATTATCGCTTCCTTTCTGATAAGGAGCGACATCGACCTGCCGAGCAACGTGCCTAGAAATCGGGGACATCCTGACAGGACGCTCTGGTCCCCCATCTGCATTTATAAAATTGAAATGTCATGAACGCATGTATTTAAAAAATAATAAAAAATTAAAAAATTAAAATTATTTGTTTTTACCTCCATCGTCATAATCCTCTCCCTCTGGGAGAGGCATATTTGGATCACCGCAGAATTCGGTACCACTATTGGGCCAATCCTCTACTATGACCAACTGTCACTATAGCCATGAGAAGAAGGCACGCTTATAGGGAATTTGTTGGCCCCCGGTAATCCTTGGCATCAATGCACTCCAATGGACCATCTGTGGGTCTCGTGGAAATGGCGGTTCCACCTCAGCAAGATGGTAGTGAAATAACAGGACCCGCTCTAAAAAGAAGGTCACTAGAATGGAACCATAGCAAAACTAAATTAGGTTTCCCACCTTGTCTTTAGATAATTGGCACTTCATGTTTACCTTCATGGCTTCCACTCAGTTGAAGATATTCAGCGCCATACAGTTGATAGCATACTGAAACTTTGACTTTTTGGTTTCATGTTGTGCTTGAGCCCCAACCACTTCGTTTATGGTCAAGAATAGCAATCTCAGCACAAGATCTCGAACAGTGATGATCTCTATCTTACTACTCTTTGATTTTAGTGCTTCCGGGAAGTGTTTGTAGGTAACATGGTCACACTTGCCCCAATAGGCCTTGAAACATATAGATTTACTGGTTCCCCTCTTTGGGACAGTCCTGTGATGAAATAAATGTCGGAAGTTTCCAACTCCAGTTCTTGGTCCCGGATCATAAAACCTTCCTAATTGACATCCTAGAGACTGATCAAATACAGTATAAATTTGTGTTGAGCTCGCAGACCTGGTGTGAGGAAGAATTTCTCACGTTCCTTCCAATCCACCATTTTTTGTGATGTTTTCCTTGAAAAAACCATACAATCAAGTCAATTAACTTCCTTGGCTAAGAAAATTTGGATCCAATGAGAGAAATTGGGCAAAAAATTGAAATTTTTATGTTCACGGTGCTGGCACAACTATTTTAAAAATAGTAGCGCCAACGACGTGCTTGATAGTGTTCATAACCCCCAATCAGTGCAATTTCGTGCCTGGAAATAATGTTGACCGAGGTTTCTTTTTGCTAAAACCCCCTCAAGAAATCCAAAAAACTGTTAAAAACAGGTAAAACAAGCATGAAAATGGAGCTAAAGGTCTTGTCTCTTACCTGCAACTAACAGATCATCGAATGGCCTCTCGTATCTCCCGCAATCTGCTCTTGAAAATCTAAGGCACAAATGGGTGAAAAATGCTCCACACAAGGTAAAATGGTAAAATGGTAAAAAAATAATTACTTTTTCCTCCTTTTATTCATTTTTCATGAAATATTAGGGTTTTAAATGTATTTTTGACCTATTTTTCCTTAGAAATTAGATAATTCATTTACCTTTTGTGCATCGACAGGTGATAGATTGTTGATGATGGTATTGGAGTCACGTTTAAGCTCTTTTCTTGACTCATAAAACTCAAATGAAAAGATTGCCAAGTATTTTTTGCTTTTTGACTCATAAAAGAGAATAAAAATGGGGGGTTCGCTTTCAAGCTCTTTTCCGACCCTTTAAACACGAAAATATTTTTGAGCTCTTGTCATTTTGAACTCGTTAAAAGGCTGCGAAATGTCATTTACCGAGTACACGTTTACCCCTTTTTCGGGTTGGGTCAAACTATTTACGAAAAAGGTACTCCTTGACTGAAATAGTCAAGCGAATCCCTCAAGTATCATTTTCTACCTTTTTGAGATCGAGAGAAACAAATGTACGAAAAGGGACCATGTGGAGTTTTTCTTTTCCGTGTCTTTTTCAAACTCTCTAAACATGAAAAGGATACCAAGTTACACCTTTTTCAAACTCGTTAAAACATTAAATGACATTGGATTTTTCACCATGACGGACATGAGCTTCTCCTTCCTAGGGCTCATTAAACTTATTAGGTTGGATTTGTCTGAAGGATGAACTTATAGTGCAAGCACATGCTATCCCCTTCAAGCTTGTGGTAAACAATAATTGGGGTACCTGCCAGAATGATAGGGGAAAATTGGAAATTCTATCAGTTGTGTTGGTAGCTCATCTTGAACATGACACTTTCTACTTCGTGTTGGGTTGTGATATCCTCATTTTCATCATTGACCTTCCTGGGTTGGGCCATTCATTTTTGCCTTCCATTTTATCTTTGCCACATCACCATGACCACCAATCCTATGGATCCAAAAGCTACCAAACACCTGAGTCATGTCACCAATATGTTCAAGAATTAGTCCCTCTGCAGTTACAATTACTCCTGATTCTATGTATCATTTGAAATCATTTACATCCCTTTGTCTCATGTCGATGATGTGGGATACATCATGGTGCTCTTTTGACATGGTCGCTTCCTATCGACTTTAGCTCATTATCTAGGAAGCTGGCCAAGAGACTCCTTTCCAGTACCTTAGAGCTTGCATGCCCTAATGACAAGTTCTTCTCACTGGACGACAAGTTCACATCATTGGCTTTCGATCGGGTGATTTCATGTGTGTTCGACTTCAGTTCCTTTATTCACATTCTATGAATTGTGCTGCTAGTACCTTGAGAGCCATTGTCATTATTGGTGGTTTCTCTCGCACTTGTTAACGGTTCATGTCATTGACCTGTAATCAAGAAACTTTCTAGCATGTTCAACTTCAACACATTCATTCACATGTTAGGATTTGTACTTTGATCAAGTCATGTTGGAGCACAAGACCCTGGGCTCAGAGTACACAAGTCCAGATTGCAAGGCGATGTGACATGATCATGTTGATGTACATGGCTCTTTCATATGGATGGATATGACCATATCATGAGTTGTTATATGTGATCCTCCCCATTATTAGATGGCTGCAGCCATACCTTGGTTTCATTATTATCCTCTCTATTGGATGGCTGCACCCATGCCTTGGATCCATTTACGTGATCATTCTTTGGATGGCTAAGTATGTTATACAACAAAATGACCTCCTCATCAACTCAGAGGTGAAAGACATGATGACTGAAGCAAAGAACACAATTGCAAGCCTTGATTCCACACTAACGTTGGTTGCACACTGAAAACCTGCTTTATAAAGCTTGTTACCAAGCCTAAGGGTGTGTTAGTGACCGTAATAACTCAAGTTGTTAGGCTAGATGCAGCATTAGTGAAACTAAGGGAAGTTCAGTGGATCAAACCAATGAATTGACTCACAAATATCTAGATATTTGTCCCTAAATTTACTCAATAAAAGCAAGGAAACATCCAAAATAACCTAATTGGAGAAATTCTAATTTGAGAAAAGGAGGCAAATGGGAAAGAGCTGAAAAGTAGGGCAAGTTCATTGCTTTTTCCCTAGTGAACTCTATGAGGAACTTGGCAACCCTGAACTGATTGCTATATATGCAATGAGAGGGTCATTGTGAAAGGGGTCAGAGCATTTGAAAGGATAGCCTACTAAGTTGTTGTGAACTGTCACATACTTGAAGAAGTGAGCTAGAAGAGAGAGAGAGAGAGAGAGAGAGAGAGAGAGAGAGAAGCAAAAGGGGCAAAGGAAGACCGATACAACAGATGGTTGTAATCACTCTTCCGTTATTAATACAAAACTGTAGTTGTTTTCCCTACTCCATGGTGTCGGTAACATTGTTCACTAAGTTGTTCATTCGATCCTTGTTTAGATGAGTAATTTAGTTGTATGCAAATATATGTTCATTGTGTATTCATATATTGGTTTCCAAGGTTGTATGTTGTGATTATGTTTGCCTTTCCTTTGTGTAGGAACTGATTTGGAGCCAACTTTGAGGGAGTTCCTCTTGGCTGCATTGCGATCTCCAAAGAAATCTAGAAGGAGACTTGAGGTAATCCTCTTTCCATACTTCGTTAACTGATATTTGTATATGAATATGTGTATAACTTGGTAGCATATGCAGATAATCTTACAGTTTGTCGAAGGTCCTAGGAAGGCCTTTGAGGGTAGTTTTCATTCTCCATACACCGTGCATTTTACCCCATAGAAGAATTGGTGACTCCACTGGGGACTATACATCTAGTTCCCGGTTTACCCAGACTCTTCATGGTTCTCTCTTCCTTCTAAGAGCTCCCTACTCTTCTGCAATCCTTTTCTGATCCATCAAATATCTTGCTGCAGCCTAATAGTATACATTCATCTCAGAAACTAATCTTAGAAACCCTCTTTTTGATAGATTTCCCACACTAACACAGGTTAGCAGGTTACATAGAGCTTTATAAAGCACTGTGCTTGTGTACAGGGAGCGTTAGTGGGCCTACTAACTCTCTATAGCCATTATTACAAAGCATTAGTCTCCCATTGCCTTGATTTTTAGCAGTGTCTATGGACCAAAAGGGATGGAAAATATTCTCATGGGCTGAAATAAGATTTGTAACTGTATCATGTCAGCGAAATTGGTGTCCTAGAAATTTTTTTTTTAGGAATTTTTTTTTGGTTTTTCTCTCTTAAAAACATTTTTATGAAATAAAGGCTAACAGTTTGTATTCATCCTTCTATTTAAATAGTTGTAAGTTGCTTCATTTTGGTTTTTAGTTGTTAGGAAATATTGGAAAAGAATCTTTTAGTTATGCATGTGTTGAAAGACTGTAGATGCATAGAGGAATCTATGAATATGTGAAAAATATGAATATGTAGAATACAACTTGTATGCATAAAATTGATTTTTTTTTTTGCATGATTTATTGAGTCAAGAGTCTGACCATATTTCATATGTAAACTCCCCTACCGAAGACAATAATCAAGTACACATAAAATTTACATTAAAATCAATCAGTTACTCTTGTGAGTGAACTGCCCAAGGTCGAAAACCAAAACTAGCGTCATTAACGAGCGAAAAATTCCTTTTGTACTCATACTACCGGGACCACTCTAGTAAAAGCGGAGTGAAATACGAGACAACATCAGACTGTAATTGAAGGTAGCCCGCCTTCTCTTACAAATCCTTTGGGCATTCTGTGTATTGGGGGTCCCTTCGGGGATTTCGGAACCGAGTCAGGGACTCAGGTATCCTGTCCACAAAGCGTGTTGTCTATGACTATGTCCCCCCTGGTGGTGTCTATGATCTGAGGTATCTTTAGTGGCCAAACTTATAGGGACTTACACAAGGTGACTGGGACGGGCTATCTTGGTACCTAAGACGGATGGATCTACTCTGTCTTCAGTTTTTCAGAGTGTGCTTGTCTTCACGAGGGTACTTGACCCCTCAATTTGAGGTTCGGGTGAAGCTCTAGAGTAATCGTAACCGTACATTTAGCCATCCTTTTCTATTATTCATTGAGGTACTGGGTTTCATCTCTAGTGATTGATGCTTATCAGATGAGTTAATTTCCCTCTGTTTGTTGATTGATCCATTTAGTGTATTTTTCATATTTTTTAGGTACTTGAGTGCTATCATTTGTGACTTTAAAGAATATCACGATAAAATTTATTGATAAAAATTAATGGTCATTGTGGCTACATCTAGCCCTTGTCATCACTCCAGGCGATTGTTAGGACTTCCTCCACTCATTGTGGAAGATCCACTGAGTTCCACTGAACCGGATTCCCCATCTTTGGGGGATTAGTCTCCTAGATCTCACACGGGATCTGTTTGGACAACCAATGATTCAAGTTTACTGGAGGATTTATTTACCAAAGGATTTCTTCCTCCCTTTAACCCTGTGCTCACGAATCCGTTGGAACCTGTCTTGGCTCCCGTGGTACCTATACTTCTTTCTTTGATAGTTGGAACATTTACGTCTATCCAATTGATGACTAATGGGTTGTGGAACTTTAGGGACACTTTTGGTCCCTCACCACTCCCCCAGTTGACAGTCATCATAACACCGGTAATGGTGAATCCCGCTATCCCATTTGTCCCAGGTACAACCACTTACATAACACCCTCTATGAGTGGAACCTAGTAGATGCCAGGTTCCACCCCTATGATGCCAAACTACATACCTTTGACAAGTGCCACATACAGTGCTCCCTATAACACTCAATGCGACACTATGGGTGCGGTTCTCGTTTACCAACAACATGGTCGACTGCCAATGCATAGTTCAAACCCCCAAATTCATATACCTGGGGGGGTTCCCAATATGCACATGCCAGTAGGGAACGTAATAGTTCCCCCTCCATTCCCAGGCATGCATGGTCAGTTGCTAATTGACATGAGCGTACCCTCTGTCAATTAAGTACAAATGGTTAGTTTTGTGTCGGGGAAGAATCCTGAAGGGGTTCCCAACCAGTCCATGGGGGCACCCTACTCACATATTCAAATGAGTCAAGGGGGCATTTCTTACACTGGGGGCAATTCCATACCCCAGTATCAAAATCCTCATGGAAATCCACTCTACAACACCATACCTCAAAGCAACTGCTACACCACGCAACCCATGTATAATATGGGGAACCAAACAAAGGGAGGAGCGCAAAGCTCCTCAAGTCATCCGTCATCACGATGGTCTGAGTCGGGGGCACCTAACTCTCTGCCTTTCTTGGAAATGTTGGATATACCCAACTTATACAAGTTGACAAATGACCCCATGTATCACAACTTACAATGGTCATCGATCCTGCATAAAATACCAATGGACATCCCAAAGTTCGATGGAAAACAAGGGGAAGACCGGGCATCCATATCACCACCTACCATCTCTGGTGTGTTTCAAACTCTATGGTGGATGATAGTGTTCCGTTACATCTTTTGTCCCGCACCCTAATTGGCAACGCAGCGAAATGGTGTATTCAATTATCATGCGCATTAGGAAACACCTTTGACGCTTTAGCGATGGAATTCCTAAAGCACTTCTAGCTACCCATCCGCTATGAGATTGGGACAGAGCTCCTCACTTCATTTCATCAGGATACCGCCACCCACATCTCCGATCATATTCATGAATGGAGATGTAGGGGGAGGTTAGTCAAAGCTCCCATCCCAAACTTTCTCTTAATGGATTGGTTCTGCAAGTCCTTACTCCCGCAAATCCCTAGAGATGTCGCTCTAGGTGGTGCATTCACAGAAGACCAATCCATACATCGTGCCCAACAATTAGATCCAATATATTCACAGTCTGACACTCTTTACGACATAATCCCCAATGCTCCTGGTAGCCCCAATGCTTCTTCCACTCAACACCCCGGAGTGCACGCCGACGGGATTGTCAGTGCAACCTCTGGGGTTGTTGTAAAACAACTCAGTGGTCACATTGCCAAGCTGGCAGTGGACCCCTCTACCAATATGAATGCTCTTCTTACCACTGTAATAAAATATGTGCAGTCTACACAAAAATCCAGTGGCAAGAACAAGAAGAATAAGAAAAGACCGCTCCTTCTGAAGAGCACACAAAAATCCAATGGCAAGAACAAGAAGAATAAGAAAAGACTGTTCCTTATGAAGAGCAACACCAAAGTAGCCCAACCTACAATAGAAGGTTGTTGCGCCTACTGACAAGGAAAAGGATAAACCCACCATATATCCATGAAAACTTTGTGCTAAAGACCACACAACTTGGCGTTGTCTGCGGCTTCAGGAATGCACAAAATACCTTTCCAAAAGGGATTCTGGTAAGGCCCCTGTTGTCCTTAGAAATCCTATTCCCCCTCAACAGTAGCAAAATCTTATGGCAAACCAACTGCAAACCCCGCAAGGGGGAAATGATGGTTCACAACATCCTTCAGCTAGTGAAGGATCTTCTATCGTTTACACATTTGAAATGGTAGAACTCACCACAAGAGCCAAATCTTATGGATCCCCTGTTGCTCCTGCAGCAGAACCATCCTCAGGTCAAAACCCACCACCGCCTAATGATTTGCATATCGAAAGGCCAGTTGAGGACCTTGTAATTTGACCCCCAAAAGGGGTACTTTGATGCACAACGCATAATACATTTGCATGTGCTGCCCAACACTACAACATTGTAGAGGATTTGGTGCAAGTGCCATCAGCTATGTCAGCACTCAAAGTATTACAAAAATGCCCGACACAATGGAAAGCTTTGCTTTCGGCTATTGGAGGTATTGACCCAATAGATTCCATGCTTGCTATTTTCGACATGGAAAAGTGTAAACCTCCCCTTTTTCACCAGCTTGCATTCTAGGTGCATATCACTTTGAAAGGTAAAGGTATACACAGAACTGTCATCAACGAAAGTGCTTCTACCTGCGTCATTTCGGCTTCATGTTGGCTTGCCCTGGGTTCTCCAACCCTATCCCCACCATTGAACTCCCTTAAATATTTAGACAGCCATACCTTTATCCCAAAGGGATACCTAGCCAGTTTTCCCATCACTTTGTATGGGAAAACCGTAACGGTGGACATAAAAGTCGTAAACAAAAAACTCAAGTATAATCTCTTGCTAGGTCGCAGTTGGACATATGCCATGAATGCCATCGTATCTACTGTATTTTTCATCATTCAATTTCCATTGGATGGAAAGGTTATTACAGTGGATCATTTGTCTTTCTGCACCCCTGATTATTCACCATTACCAAGTGGCTTCGTACCCCTAGTAGGAGGTGAAACTGACTGCTGTGTCAGTTTAGGTATCGGTCTACAGAAGGCTTCTTCCTTCATGGGATGTTTTCCTCTTCATTTTCCCAAAGTTTCATATATGGTCAACATGCATTCATCTATTCCTCATGAACTAACCGATCCATGGATCCTATTGGCTCCTTTCGACCTTGACACATTCAGAGACTAGATGCCGCAGTCACTGGCTAAAGTGGCCTACCAAGCCATTCAATCCGCATCTGAATCTCCAGTCATGTTGGTTATTGTCGACAGTACCACCGCCCTTCCCATAATCACTCCTCCTTTAGATCCATTCAATCAACTCCTTCCTACAGATGAAGCTGTTCAGGAAATCATGAGTTTTGGAGAGCAACATTGGGAGGATTGGCACCATCATATTCCGATATCTGATTCAGACATGATACCTCTCCAAATATTGTCCCCTGACATATTAGAAATCGTTTCCTCTCCATATACGACCATCCAAACATTAGATGCGGAAGGAAACATGGGCGACACTTCCAAGTCATTGCCCATCGATATTTCTGTCAAGACAGGCATCGTGGAAAACATCTAAAAGAGAGAAGATTGCAATCCTAAGGAAATTGCAAGCTCCACCTACCTATTTAAGGAATCCTATGATGCATTTAGTGGGTCTCATGAGGAAATTCCAGACATTAATCCGTCTACTGTCACGCATGAGATCCAGTTTTACGACGAAGAAAAACCCATTGAGTGTCAGATCCCTTCCCTGGAAATAGTCGTTGAACTCATGTCCGGCACTACAACCAAAGAAGAATGCTTAATATACCTTAAACAGATGGATAAAACCCATCGAGATGCTGACTTGGCACTCAAGGCTCACAAACACCAGGTACAATCCCTATTTGCGAAAGAGCTTAAGCTTCCTCCTTACCGAGAGGGCGACCTTGTGTTGCTCTATCATCCAAAAGATGACCTCTTGGAGGCATGAACACTTCAACCCAAAAGGCTAGGTCCCTATGTCGTAATGAAAGTCCTCCCCACAGGGGCATATGAACTGCAGGATTGGGAAGGAGTCCTGCTCAAGGAGCCCAAAAATGTGTTGTACCTAAAGAAGTATTATGCCTAGTATTGCACTAGGCATGTGCTGTGTAATTTTATGCAATTCTCAGTAGAGCGCTTTTTGTGATATTTTATTGCTCTTTAAAAAATATAAACATCTCTGAGTTTTCATTGTTAAGCTCGTTAAAACTATACAATGATGGTTAGAGCACATTTTGTGATATTTTATTGCTCTTTAAAAAATAAGAAACATCTCCGAGTTTTCATCGTTGCGCTCGTTATATCTATAAAATGATGCTCTGAGTAGCTCTTTTTTGATTTTTTTCCAGCTCACTAAACAGAAGAAGACCAAGGGAGCATTCTTTTTAGGTTCTTTTCTCTCTCTCTTTAAACCGAAAAAAAAATCCCGAGATTTGGCTTTAGGCTCGTTAAACTTTATAAAAATGACCCGAGAATTCTTTTAGGTACTTTTCTCTCTCGTTAAACTGAAAAATCCTGAGTTTTTGTTACCGGGCTCATTAAAAATATACGGCAGTAGCAAGAGAACTTTCTTTTTGGGACTGTTTCTCACTCTTAAATCGAAAAATCCCCAAGTTTTTCCCCTCCTTTGAGCTTGTTAAAACTATGAAGAAGGGATGAGCCATTCTTTTCCCTCTTTTTTCCGCTCACTAAACTGAAAAAGATACCCTGACTTTTCTTCATTTGACTCATTAAAATTTTTTATGAAGGTGTTGAGTTTTTCATCGCGTGACTCATTAAAA
>APFE031008400.1:54773-75936 GCA_000404065.3 Pinus taeda
ATGGTACCCTCTAAATATGCATTGATTACAGGAAGTTGAATAAAGTGGCTATCAAGAACAAATGCCCTTTGCTGAGGATTGATGACTTGTTCAATCAGTTGAAGGGAGAAACAATGTTCTCAAAGATTGACTTGAGATCTAGATACCATAAGGTATGCATCAAAGAGGAGGACATTTAAAATACTGCATTTAGGACTATGTATGAGAATTACGAGTTTGTTGTTGTTCAATTTGGCTTAACTAATGCTTTAGCTACATTCATGTGTTTGATGAATAGTGTGTTGCTTGGATAATCTTGTTATTATGTTCATTGATGATATACTGGTATATTCTAAAAGTGAGGAAGAGCATGTCGAGCACTTAACAATAATATTGAGGTTGTTGAGAGAGCATTAGTTGTATGCTAAGCTCAATAAATGTAGTTTCCTTCAGACATAGGTACACTACTTGGGACATTTTGTCTCCATGGAGGCCATTTTAGTAGATCAAAGAAGATATAGGCCATCATGGAATGGGTATGACGTGAGATCTTTCATGTGTTTGGTAGGTTATTATAGGAGATTCATCAAGAAATTATCATAGATTGCTTATCCTATCAGATCATTGCAGAGGAAAGGTAAGAAGTTCGAATGGACTGAAGAGTCTGAGGCTAGCTTTGAACAACTCAGGCAATTGTTGATGCTTGCACCAGTGCTACAGTTTTCAAATCCGGACAAAGAGTTTGTAGTATGTACAAATTCTTGCAAGAAAGGGCTTGGTGGAGTCCTTATGCAGGATGGGCAAGTGGCATGTTATGAGTCCTGAAAATTAAATGAGCAAGAGTAGAAATACCCAACACATGATCTCAAGTTAGCAACAATTATACATGCCATGAAGATGTGGAGGCACTACCTTCTTGGTAGGCGGTTTGTGCTTTTGCGTGATCACATTAGGTTGAGGTATTTGTTTGACCATCTAAATATGAATTCCAAGCAGGCTAGATGGTTGGCCATGATCAACGAGTTTGACTTCAAGATCAGGTAGATCAAAGGTAAAGAGAACAGGGTGGTCAATTCTCTTAGAAGATGGGTATAGATAAATCACTTGGCAGCTATGAGCTCCTATGGGACAAAATTACAAGATAAGATCTTGCAGGCAGGACAATTGGATGTTAGGGATATGGAGATTGTGCACAGGTTGTAACAGGGTGATAGTACAGATACACACATAGGTGCAGTATAGGTACATGTAGTGGTATAGGTATATGTGTCAGTATAGGTACAGGCACAGGTGCAGGTGTTGGTGCACAGGGCATGGACTATTGTCTTACAACATAGGGATTGGTTAGGTTATGAGACAGGATATATGTATCGGATAGTAGTGAGCTCAAGAAGGTGATCTTGAGGGATTTTCATGCGAAACCTTATTTGGGTCACCCAGGTTATCAGAATACACTCACAGTGGTGAAGAGATATTATTATTAGCTAAATCTGAAGAGGGATGTAGTAGACCTGTCAACGAGTGAAGGCAGAGTGTAAACATCTAGGTGGAATGCTACAACTGATTGCAATTCCAGAATGGAAATGGGAGATCATTTCCATGGATTTCACAGTAAAGTAGCACGATTCCATCATGGTCATTGTGGAAAGGTTAAAAAGGTTTCACACTTCATTATGGTGAAGTCTACATTCTCAGCTTGTGATGTGGCACAGGTGTTCATCAGAGATGTGGTTAGACTACATGGTGTTTCGAAGAAGATTGTGTTGGACAGGGATGTGAAATTCACTTCCAATTTTTGGAAGGAGTGTTATACAACATTTTGTCACTATCCCTGTACTCCCCATTCCTTGATCCTAGAGGACCTCTATAGTGAACTCCACATGCTCTTCGCTCATGGAGAAACTCCCATTATGTCCCTCTTCATGAGCATATCATTTCCCTTTTGCACCATTTCCCCTGAAACTTCTGTTTTTCCCAATTTACAAGACTAGTGCTAATAACCTTTATCTTCCCCACACTGATGTGCAAAGATTAGCATTATTCCTTGCACCGATCGGTGCTACTGAGAGGTGTTCCAGTCATGCCGGTCTTGTTATGGAACGTTTTTTAATTCAGAGTCGAAGCTTCCAACTCTAGAAGCTTCGTAATAGAAGTCTGGTAAATGGTTTGGCCGGATGGGGTTGAGAATGACAATTTGTGCTCCTTTCCCCTATAATGATGGAACTACCTCAAGGGATATTTCCTTCTCCCATGAGAAGAGGATCCATCTCCCATCCATATTTCCTATATAAACCTCCCTTCTTCCCAAGCACAGACTAGTGTGAAAGTCATAGTTAGAGTTTTGACTGAGTGTGAATATACTATTTTAGACAAGCAATATATTACTAGTTGTAGCCATCTAGTTGTGTGAGGGAGAAGTGCGTTTGGTTTGAAGTGAAGCCTAAAGGGAAGAGTCTTTAAACTATTGTTGTTTGAAGCCATCATGAAGTGTTAGCAGAAGTGTGTGGGAACCTGGTCTTGTCAGAGGAAGACTGTGATGTCAAGATGAATGGTTGTAATCTCCCTTTGATATTAATATATGAAACTATCAATTGATTTCCTACATGTTTTGTAATATTACATATTTGTGTCTTGATGCTTCTTGACTCATTAAGTAGGTTGAATTGCAATTTTTCTATTATTATGTTTGTGTGTTGTTTTTGTTTACTTGTTTCAAGAGTTTGGCGAAGGAAGCGAGAGATTGCTGGTGCAAGCAAGCGAGGACATCATCAAGTAGGATAAGTGACCAAGAGGTGGGCCCTCTTGATTGATTCTAACCTAAGGAAATCTTCCATAGAATGTATCTATTATGGTTAGAACCATTATCGGGCTAGAGGAATTCGTTCATGTCCGCACTTATAATTTTACTTCATCACAAATTGGCGACTCCACTAGGGAGATCCCATCCTTTTGTTTGTTTTGGATTTCATGACTTCGTGAGAACTTTGCTAGTTTCACATTTTCCCTTTTGTTCTGTTGCTTTTCTCCTTCTTACTGGCCTAAGTCTAAAATCCATAGTAGCAGATTTGGTCCCTATTGTGAATTTTATTTTTATTTTTCCTTAGTTCCCTCGGAAAACACATTTAATCAGTTGATAGTCACGCTGATCAGCGCAAATTGTAGAGGAACAATCACACTAACCCTCCTCTGGTGCTTGTTGTTAGTTAGGAAGTCGTGTTGATCTTTGTAAGTGAAGATTAGGGTTCACCCCCAATCTTGTCTAGTGTGTTTTTCTCTCATCATCTCTACCCTATAAGTTGTTTAGACCGTCTTATCCATGACTAGAGAGCTTCATTTAGATTTCTTTGTGTGCTTGCTTAGTTTAGCCCACCCTCTGATGTGTTAAGTCTGGCCCTGTGTGAATTTATTTTTTATTTTTTCTTGGAATCCCTCAATCGGTGCTATTTTTGGCCAAAAAGTCGCGCCGATCAGCCATCAACGCTAGTTGTATTACTAGTCAGTCGTGCCGATCGGCGCTACTTTTGGCCCAAAAGTCGCTCTAGTCTCTGAGTTAAGAGAAAATCAGAATTTCTCCCATTCCAGTGCAAGTGTGTCTTGACCCTCAGACTCTCTTCTTCCTCCCAGGAGTAACCAGGATGCTTTGTTTTCAATTGAATGAGTGAAAGAGTCTTGTTTGTTCTCTTATTTCGAGTGTCTCTTTTCTCATTCTGAGCATAGATTACATTGCTCGGTTTTTTTGATTGAAGCATTTATGTGTTTGGTTTGTCTGATTTAGGGAAGAAGTTTCTTTTAGTTTCATTTATCATGCTTTGGATTTGATTGATGCTTGTTTGTTTGGAACTGTGAAAATTTTCATTTAAAGTGCTTTATGTGAAAGATTCATTTTGCATTTTATGAAAAGGAGAACTTCATTCTAGTTTACTTAAATGAAAATATTGCATTAGTAGTGTTATTGAGAAGCTAGAATTGCATCATCATAAGAATTGGAAATGAAATGAAACTTCTTATGTTGTTATAGGAAGATTAAGTGCATTTAGGAGATTTATTAGTGAAAGAATTCATTCTTTGATTGTTGCATTGGTTGTGTGCTCTCTATCTCTCAATTAGTGATAAATTTCATCGAAGACAAAGATCTCTTTTCTCATACAACTGCATATAGGAGTTTTCAAATGACAGCAGTAGGGCCTTGTAATTGAAACCTAATTCAAGATCAACCATTAAAATTTATTGATTTAACCTAAGGAAGCATTGACACTTAATGCTCACATTTAGTGGTCTGGTTAGAGACTTGTTCCGGCATCTTTAAACCTAGCAGCTATCGTTAGCTTTGGCATTAGACAATGCTAGTATGGATTTGTGACCTTCATATCTTTGAGTATATAATGGGAGACCCCACTAGGCTACAATCCTTTTATCCTTAAGAAGCTGAGTCAGCGGCCTTATGAACGTGATACACCAAACACAACATTCGGGGAGATTGCCTGCTTGTACTTCTTGGTTTGCTAGGAGGTATTCTGCAGTTCATGGTTGTCTAGTAATCCCTTTTACCTAGATCATCCTGAGCAGTCATTTTATATTTTTGACTCATTAAACTTAAAATATCATTTGAGCACTTGTCCTTTCGAGCTCATTTCCAATTGGAAGTGATAGAGTAACCTTTCGTCCTTTTCTTGACTCTTAAAACATTAAAAGGTAAAGTTTTGTTTTAGTGTCTTAAAATTAACTGCCCATGAAATATTCCTGGTTAAAGCTACCTTCCTTAGTGATTCTTTAGGGTTGATTCCAATGGAAACATTCCCAGAGTCTACTAGTCAAGGATTCCCCTCGGATGGGAATCCTAGTCCTTTTCCCTCTTTTGGAAATGCTGGTGCTCCTTATATGGCAATGTTGATCCTACATGGGTTAACCATTGTTCTACCTATCTGGTTGTTTTTAACCTCAGTGGTCCTGAGCGTCCCGACCTCTATCCAAATGCCTCCTTCATTTGAATCATGTCATGATGACTCTAAGGTTGACCCCTTGCCTTCTTCCCCAGTTTCTTCACCCTCCTCTTATACTTCGCTTAGTGAAAGTTTCAAATCCAATAACCAGGAGGCTAAGAAGAAGAAGAAGAAGACAAAGAAGAAGAAGTCAGATAAGCGAGAGGCCAACTGTGTGACTGTTACTCCAAATGTACCTCCTGTAGACAAAATTTCTTATCCTCCATAGAAGGTCAAATTCCCTTGCAGGCTGTGTAAGGGTGACCATCTCCTTCAAGACAGTCCTAGCATTCCCAGAGTCTTAGAGGTATGGTCCTAAAACCTGAACCAACCATCCCCATCGACCTCTGGATATCATGTCGATGCTACACCTTCGGCTAGTGATGGTAAGAAGAAAGGGAAGATTAGGTTCCCTTGTAGGTTATTTGAAGGAGAGGATCTTCTTCACCTTTGTCCTCTTATGGATAAAGCTTCCAAAGTTCTGGAAAAATTGACAGCTCCTCAACCCCAACATCTTGTTGGTTATCAAAGGCTTTCTTCTAACCCTCTCCTAGTTGGTAAAGAGATTGACTTGGATTCATCTCTTGCCCATCCTACTCTTCTTGGGCATGAATCTCTTGTGTCTGTTCCCAACCAATCATTGGTCAAAAAGAGTGTCGACTTGGCTTCGCCTTTAGTTGATCACTCTATTTCCGAAGAGAGTGGTAATCATACTGCTCATGTTCTTCTCGTCTCCTCAAATTCTCATGAATCAAAGAGTGACCTCCTCGTCTTAGTTTTTTAGTAGGGTCCTTCTTCTATTCCTATAAAACATGGGGCAAAACATATGATACCCCCACCAAGTAGTTCTATCGTCTCTTTCAATTGAGGTCCATTGACTACTTTCCACCTCCTATCTTATTTGCCTTTCCAGATCATAGTACAAGCCTATAATATGGTAGTACTCGACACTATATTAGATGAATGTGCATCTGTTATCATCATGTCTTCAACTACTTGGCAAGATTTAGGCTCCCCATGGCATGTGCCTGTCACCCAGAATTTGTTGGCTTTCAATGGAAGAACCAGTCAACCCTTAGGGATCCTTCCAAAGTTCCCTATTACTTTGGGAGGAGAGACTATCTGTATAGACGTGATGGTAGTCCAAGGTCCGTTAGATTTCAATCTTCTCCTTTGATGCGTCTATGTTTATGTCAGTGGAAATCTTGTTTCTTCGCTTTTTTGTGTGGTTTGTTTTCCACATGAAGGGAGAATTATGATTATTGATCAACTATCATTCATTGGTCACCAGACACCTCCTTCGAAACCATCATCCCCTATTGGCTCTTTATTGCAAGTAGTACCTTCCTTGCCATAGGTCAATTATGTGGCTACTCATTCCTTCTCCACATCTGTTGATGATCATGCAGATGGTATAGTACATTATGTACTAGGCGCATTGGAACCTAATCTATCATTTGTACCAGTTGACATGTATTCCTCCTAGAGCGTAGTTCTCCAATCTAGTCAGGACTTCTTGGGGGCCATGTTCTCGTATGGTTCATGAACAGATGTACAAGGATAGTTCTTTTTCTGTGTCAACCTCATTAAAAAATGAAACGGCTGGTGAGCATAGTTCTTTGTCTTGTGTCAAGATCATTAAAAAATGAAACAAGGGTCTCGAGGATAGTTCTTTTCCTATGTCAACCTCGTCAAAAAATGAAACAACTCCCTTTTCCAAACCGAGTCTTTGATTAAGATCTCGTAAAATCCCAGTCGAATCTTTCTTGGATCTCAAAAGTGAACCTTCATTGCATCCACCTAGTTGATTGAAAAGAAGCTTGGGGGGAATGTACCTTGATTGAGTCATTATGTTGGGGGCATGCAAACTTATAGCAAGCACCATTTTTCATTTCAAGCTGGTGTAAACATGAAACCGAATCCAAGCAGAGTTCTCCATGGTTCAAGCTTGTGTAAAAAATGAACCCATGCCCAATCTAGATCTCATGATTGCATTTTTTATCAGTTGATTTATGCTAAATGAGCCTTGGTTTTTTCATTCCATCGCCACCATCTCTTTGGCCGATCATATGCTTTCACTTGGTTGTTTTTCCTTTTCTGAGGGACTGTAGTCATGAGTGGTTTTATTAGCCAGCCTCTTGACCATTACATGTTTTGAGCAATTCCACCATTGCTAGAACCAGTTGGTACCCTTTATACCACATGTTCCTCCAGGATAAGTCATCTTTAAGCTCTTTTCTCGACTCGTTAAACTCATATGAAAATATTGCCAAGTATTTTTTCCCTTTTTGATTCGTTAAATAGAATAAAAATGGGGGGTCTGCTTTCAGCTCTTTTTCGACCATTTAAAAGAGAAATTATGGTCGAGCCCTTGTCATTTTGAACTCATTAATGGATGCAAAATGTTGTGCACTCAGTATAAGTTTATCCCTTTTTTGGGTTGGGAGGCACTATTTACAAAAAAGGTACCCCTTGACTGAAATGGTCAAGTGGTTCTGTCAAGTGTTGTTTTCTACCTTTTTGGGCTCGAGAGACACAAATGTACGAAAAGGGAACATGAGGAGTTTTCTTTTATGTGTCTTTTTCAAACTCTCCAAACATGAAAAGGATACCAACTTACACCTTTGTCGGACACGTTAAACTATTAACGACATCAGATTCATTACCATGACGAACACGAGCTTCTCCTTCCTAGGGCTCATTAAACTTACTAGGTCAGATTTGTTCGAAGGATGAACTTATAGTGTAGGCATATGCTATCCCCTTCAAGATTTTGATTAAAAAAATAATTGGGGTACTTGCCAGAAATGGTGGGGGGAAATTTGGAAATCTATTGAGTCGTGTCGGCAGCTTACTCTTGAACATGACACTCTTTGATTTGTGTCATGTTGGGACATCCTCCTTTGCATCGTTGACCTTCCTGGGTTTGGGCCATTCATTTTTTCCTTCCATTTGATCTCTGCCACGTCATTATGACCATCGATCCCATGGATCCAAAAGCTGCCAAACCTCCAGTTGTGTCACCGATATGTTCAAGTGTTTTCCTTCTGCAGTTACTCTTACCTCTTATTCTCTGTATCATCCAAAATAATTTTGCATCCTCTCATCTCGTGTCGATGATGTGGGATTCATTATGTCCCTCCTTCGACATGGTTTATTTCCGTCGATTTCAGCTCATTATTCGAGAATTCGACGGAGAGGCTCCCTTCCAATACCTTAGAGCTTGCATGCCTCAATGGCAAGTTCTTCGCACTCAACAACAAGTTCACATCATTGGATTTTGATCGAGTGATTTCATGAGTGTTCAACTTCAGTTCCTGTATTCGCATTCTATGAATTGTGCTGATAGTACCTTGAGGGCCATTGTCACTATTGGTGGTTTCTCTCGCGCTTGTTAACAATTTACATCATTTGACTGGTAATCAAGCGACTTTCTAGCATGCTCGACGTCAACACATCTATTCACATGTTAGAATCTATACTTTGATTGGGTCATGTTGGAGTGTAAGACCTTGGACTCAAACCACAAAAGTCCAGGTTGTGAAGTGGTGTGACATGGTTTATGATGATATGCATGTCTCTATCAGATGGTTGGCTATGACAAGACCATGAGTTATCATATGTGATCCTTCTCATTATTGGATGGCTGCATCCATACCTTGGTTTCATTATGATCCTCTTTGACGGATGGTTGCACCCATACCTGGATCCATTTACCTTATCATTCTCTGGATGGCTACATCCATGACATGATTCATGTATCATTTGACAAATATCTCAATTTATGTATATGTATCTGTACTTGCTTGTAGGTTTTCCGATGGCAGACCGGTTCCTCACACTGATTTATAAAGAATTTCATCCCTCACTCCAGCTCGGCCTTCATGCTTTAGGGGGCATCTGTTACACAACATTTTGTCATTGTCCCTATACTCCCCATTCCTTGATCCTGGAGGACCTCTACAGTGAACCCCGCATGCTTTGCCTTCATGGAGAAACTCCCATTATGTCCCTCTTCATGAGCAGATCATTTCCCTTTTTGCACGATTTCCCCTGAAACTTCTGTTTTTCCCAATTTACATGACCGACGCTAATGAACTTTGTCTTTCCTGCACTGATGTGTAGATATTAGCACTATTCCCCACGCCGATCGGTGCAACTGAGCCATGTTCCAGTCACGCTAGTCCTGTTATGGAATGTTTTTTAAATTAGAGCTAGAGCTTCCAGCTCTAGAAGCTTCGTAACGGAAGTCCGGTAAATGGTTTGGCTGGATGGGGTCGAGGATGATAGTTTGGGCTCCTTTCCCCTATAATGATGGAACTACCTCAAGGGATAAGTCCTTCTCCCATGAGAGAAGGATCCATCTCCCATCCATCTTTCCTATATAAACCTCCCTTCTTCCCAAGCACATACTAGTGTGAAAGTCACAGTTAGAGTTTTGACTGAGTGTGAATATACTATTTTAGACAAGCAAGCTATTACTAGTTGTATCCATCTAGTTGTGTGAGGGAGAAGTGTGTTTGGTTTGGAGTGAAGCCTAAAGGGAAGAGTCTTTAAACTATTGTTGTTTGAAGCCATCATCAAGTGCTAGAAAAATTGTGTGGGAACTTGGTCTTGTCAGAGGAAGACTACGATGTCAAGACGAATGGTTGTAATCTCCCTTTGATATTAATATATGAAACTATCGATTGATTTCCTACATGTTTTGTAATATTACATATTCATGTCTTGATGCTTCTTGACTCATTAAGTAGGTTGAATTGCAATTTGTCTATTATTATGTTTGTGTGTTGTTGTTGTTTACTTGTTTCAGGTGTTTGAAGAAGGAAGCGAGAGATTGTTGGAGCGAGCAAGCGAGGACATCATCAAGAAAGATAAGTGACCAAGAGGTAGGCCCTCTTGATTGGTTCTAACCCAAGAAAATCTTCCATAAAATGTATCTATTGTGTCTAGACCCATTATCAGGCTAGAGGAATTCATTCATGTCTGCACTTATAATTTTACTTCACCACAAGGAGTTATCTGTAGGTTTGGGCACAGAGTTGGCCTTCAGCAAAAATTATCATTTGCAGACATATGGACAGATAGAGAGGGTCAACAGGATATTAGAGGACATGTTGAGGATGTATGTCATGCATCAACAGAGGAAGTGGGAAGAGTATCTCCCTTTGCTATAGTTTGCATACAACAACGATTATCAGGAGTCATTGAGGATGAGTCCTTTTGAGGCATTGTATGGGCGGAATTGAAACACTCCCATCAGTTGGAGTGATCTGGTTATCAGGGTATTGATTGGACCAAATATGTCGGCAAACATGGAACAAGAAGTGGAGGTGATCAAGAAGAATCTTAAGGCAAAACAAGATAGGTAGAAGAGCTATGCTGATAGGAATAGGTTGTTCAAGAAGTTCCAAGTTGGGGAACAAGTGTACTTAGGAATTAAACTAAAGAATAGCTCCTTGTGGATTGGCTCATGTGCCAATATGGAACCATGGTTTTGTGGACCCTTTAGTATCATTGAGAGGATTGGGTTAGTAGCCTATCGACTTGCACTGCCTCCAATAGTGAAAGTCCACGATGTTTTCCATGTATCTTTGCTTAAGAAGTATGTTAATGATGTTGATCATGTAATTGACTGGTCTGTATTACAGGTGGAATCAGATGGAGAATTCCAGCTAGAGCCTCAGTGCAGGCCATGTATCCTTCCTTATTTTCTGGTTGAGGGAAAGCATATTTGATTTGGTGGTTTGGTGATTTCTTATGTTGGTTTGGTGATTGCTTATGGTGGTTTAGTTTTTAACTATCATGGCTTGGTATATGTTTTATAATGGTTTAGTATTTTTTTATGATGGCTTGGTATATGATTCATGGGGGTTTAGTATATGTTTTATGGTGATCAATATATGCTTTATGATGGTTGATATATGCTATATGCCTATATATGATGTTAGTATATGTTTGATATATGCTTTGGTATATGATTTGGCATATGTTTTGGTATGTATAACTTTGATGATGTTACTATATGTACACTCATGTATTGATGTAAATACTGTAATGAGCTATGTTATAAAGCTCCACTATGCAGTATGTTGTCATGATGTTTTTGTCTTGAGTAGATCTTTCATTGTAAATACTACATTGAGATATTTTATAAAGCTCCATAAGTAGTATGCCTTCTTCAATAGGTTGCCAAGGTATATGTGTGATTGAACACCGAGGACGGTGTCCCCTGAGGGGGAGGGTTCTATAACAGACCTGGTGAAAATTCCATGTAATAAAGTTAAAAACAATAGCCATAGATGAATGGGACACTTATTCCAAGTTGAATGTTGGGAAAGACATCCTAGGGGGTGTTCATTTGGTTATTCATGGCTAAGGAAATTGGAAAATTCAATGGCTAAGACTTTGGAAAGGAAAAATGGAATTTTTGGCACAATTATTTATGAAAATAACCAAAATTGGGAGAAAAAGGAAGTGAAAGGTCACAGGCTGCGTGTGAGGAGGAAAACGAAGAAAATAGAGGCCTCATCATAGAAAGGCTTCCAAGGATGAGTTGGTAAATTTTTGTTGGTTTAACTTTGGAGCTTTCTCATTATTCTCTCTCTCTCTTATACTCTTGGACACTTAGAGTTTTCTTGGAGCACTTTGGCATTGGAGCAAGAAAGGCAAAGAATGCAAGAGGAAGAAAAGATGAAGAAAAGATGAAGCAGGGAAAGATGGGATCAAGAAGCTATAGTGGGCTTCATTGCAGGTATCAACTTGCATGTGTATTTTCCTTGCTAGGTTTTGCATGCATGGGATTGCATGTGTTTCTTTTCTAACATGGCATGGGTTTTTCCAGGTGTGACAATATTTTTAGCCTAGCCTAGCTATTTCCTAATTAATTTGATGAGATGGGTTCTCTCACATGATTTGTGTGGGATGGCTAGATTCGATTCGAAGTTGAGTGGGGTGGATCTCTGAATTGACAAACACATGGGTGTAATGGTCCCTGAACCAGATTGAGGACGCATGAAGCCACTGGCTTAGTGATCAGAAATGATCCTCGATGACTTTTTAAGGGAAAAAATTCAAAGTCAATGAATGCTTCTGGAAATAGCCTCATTGTGTATATTTCTTCATTCTAAATCCAACGCAATTTTACCGGATGAAAATGGACGTCGGACGAAGGAGATATTGTAAAATAAAAATTGTCCAATGTCCTTAGAAAAGGAGGCAATTTCATTAATTTTCAAACTATATTTAAAATTTTTGTTTTTTGGTGTAAGCTCAGGGGCCAATCCATAGCTGCCACATGGCAGGTTGGGAATGGTCCACGTAGCCTACTTTGGTTGACTAAAAGAGGCATTATCTAAATTTTTTAAGAGTCTATGGGATTTGATCCCTAGACCTATCTCCCACAAGGGCAAGGTCTTAACCGATTGGGCTGCGCATTGTTTCTTAACATTCAATGGGCGTGGTGTAAATTTATTTTATAACCATTTGAGGTTTGGGGGTTAGGACCACCAGCGGTCCCTAAAAGCTATCACATGCTTATATGTAACTATCGATTGAAACAAACCATGCAGTTTGCATGATGAGCACCAACCCAACAACCTTATCCCTAACAACCAGATTATACCTGTCACATGCATGCCTGAAGCTGACGGTTACATTTAGTTCCAACAGTTAAGCTTGGTGGAGCACTAAAAAAGGCGGAATTGCCAAATATAACTACATTTAAGTGCCAGTTTGCCAAAATTAGTGGAGTATCTCTGGGAGAAACTGCCTAAAGGCATTCCAGGAGCAATTTTTGACCTAAGAGAGTGAAACAAGACGCTAGATAGGATAATTGAAGCCTTCTGAAGCCAATGGAACAGTCTAGAGAAGCTGAAGAAGCCATATTCAAGGATATTTTTATCCAGGAATATTTTGGAGCTCAGGCCACCAAGGGTTGGAGGCAGTTGCAGGAGCAATCAGTATTCATTTTCAGCAAACCAACAGTCATTCCTGACTGTAATGAGCCTTCTAGATCCACTACAAGGGTTTACAGAAGCATATGAAGACTTCTAAAGGCTAAGATGCTATAGGGAAGTTTCAGGAAGCCAAGTGCCAACCGTGGAGGAAGGCTTAGATTGGGGATGCAGTGCTCATTTTGAGTGAATGAATAGTCTATTATTGATGTTTGATATGTGCTGGAGATAGTAGAAGAGGTTTTAGAGATAGTTGAAGAATTCTGAAGGATTTAGTGCCAACAAGAATATCAAGGAAGCTCAGTGCACCGATTGAAGGAATCAAGTCTAAGGGATCTTATATCTATTTGTAGAATGATGAAAGTCATGACAGGGATATTGATGGTTTTCTAAGCCCATTGGTTCAGTTCAGTAACCTTTGGAGTTGAGTGTGGAACTTGTAAAAGAAACTTTGCCATAATCCCAAAGAGTCAAGTCAAGATGACAAAAGCTCAAGGAGATGTAGCCCACGATATTCAGGTGAACTCCTAGATTAAATTTGTTGCTATGTGTTGATGTTTATTTGCTGCATTATATGGCTGTTATATGTGTTTAATATCAATAGAAACAAATCAACTTAAATCACTTAAACAGTTAAAAACAAACAAAGACATACACCTGTTTCAAGTACATAATTCCACAATTGCCAACATAAGCTAGATCCTAAATTTGTTAAGCTTTGGAGTGAGAGGTTCTTGTAAGCATAACAAGTTGATAAACCATCATTTTAGTATAGGTGGTATCAGAGCTAGATGCTTAATTATCAGAGCTTATATGCGCAATTGACAGAGCATAAGATTGCTTGTTTGACTTGAAAGGTGTTCAAATAGTCAAATCCTACTGTTTGATTGTTTGTAAACTGACTATTGTTTGAATTTGCAAAGGTGAAGGGAAAGCTACTAATAGCTAAGTCCAGAAGAGGAAATGAAGGAAAAAGGGCTAAAGGAATTCTTCTTACCCCAAGGACCTCAAGAAAATCCTTGAAGCACAAGAGGTTTGTTTGCAAAAGGGCTGTTTGAATAAGAGTTTGACTCTACAATCATTTAGTTCAGAAATTTGTCAATAGATTATGAATTTTGTTGAAGTTATTTTGTTCATTTTTATAATGGAAAATTCTGCAAGTGAATTCTCAAAATATTCCTCCATCACAAGATACTTTGATGAAGACATGAAGCAAGATTTATTCATCATGATGGATATGGTGAGAGAAATGAGCACCAAACTTCGAGAGTAGTTGAATTCCACGAAGGAAGAGAAGCAGTTGCTTTTTGACAAATTGCAGGAAATGGAGAGTCAACTTCATATTACAAATATGAACTTGGAAAGGATGCATGGGTTGGAGACACAACTCCTTGTTGCCAAAGAAGCCTTAGTCAAGTATCAGCTTGAATAAGAGGTAAACAGTCCTAGTTTGTCTTCAATTTCCTCTAAGAATGATTATGTTGGTTCTTTTGAAAAACATACAAGAGGCATAGGGTCCAAGTTGATGTCAAAAATGGGCTATGAAGGAAAAGGATTGGGCAAACATTGATAGAGCATTGTTGTTCCAATAATGGTTGAAGAAAGACCTAAGTATTTGGGTCTTGTCAATGGACAATCTTATGGAGAAAGTTCCAAAGCAGCCATGAAGGCAATTGAAACAATTCCTAGAAGGAGCTTCATTTCATGTCTTCTACCTCAAGAGTGTAAAGATTGTATTCTTGGGAAATGCAATAATTTGAAAAATACTTTTCAGGAAGAAGATGTTCATAAGCGTACACTTGAACTAAAAATTTGTGAAAGCTCTAAAACCATTGAAGAGAATGATGGCGTTCCAAAGGGAGCTACTTCTTCATTTGATTCAGTGCCTCATGAAGGTAATGAAGGTGAAAGAGAAAGGTATAAATCTGATTTCAATCACACTTATTTTGATTATGTTAAGCATGGTAAATTTCCACATAAGCATTGGAAAAGAATTGCATGTTCCTTTTGTGGTTTGGTTAACCATAGTGTTTCTAGATGTTGGAAGAGAATGGCCACATACAGGAAAATTTTGAAGGAAAGAATACAATAAGCCAAAGGTCCATTGGACAAGGAAAATTATGCTGTCAAGAAGATGAACATGTGTTGTACTTATTTCCATAAGCAAGGACATATTTCTAAAAGGTGTTGGACTTTGAATCCAACAATGCTTCCACGAAATTTGAAGAAAGTGGAAAAAGAGTATGGTAAGAATGGAAAGGAAGTTTCCATAATTGATGTGTGTCAGGATGATCCACATATCAATGTCGATGTGTAGTTAAAGGAAGCACCTTTGGTGTGGATTGGTAAGAAATAGATATAGTTCTTATCCAATTAAAGTTACATGTCTTTTGATGTGAAAAGAAATGTGTCACATCTATTTGCATTTCTTTGCTAATGGAATGCAAGTTGCAAGATGGAAAAGTTGAGTATGTAGACTCACTTTATCGCAACAAAATTATATTCATTTCAGCTTTGAAATTACATGTACATGTGATTGAGGATCTTGTACTTATGATTGTACTCAAGAGAAAGTTGAAGAATCGAATACATGCATGGGGATGGAATGTATGAACATAGGGATGTTAATGATTTCCTTGTATTTCAACATGTATGTAATTGACATTATGGAAAGATATTGACCATTATATTTCTTTGTTTAAACATGTATGTAAGGTCATGTCGACTTAGAAAAGTTGATTTGGTCTCCAATATTGTAAAAGGGAGATAATGATGAAGTGTTTCATCTTTGTAAAATAATCATTAAAATTATTTTTGTACATGCTTGACTTGAAGGGTCAATTGTTGGAAGGGCATGTTTTTGTCGGCTTGGGATTTAGTCGAACATTTGTACACAAGATGTAAGGACATGATGATGATTCACATGATGTGAAATTTGTTCTTTTGATGGAGCAAGAATTTATGTCATCAAGTTATTTTCTTCTTCTGACATCATCTGCTGAAGAAGATTTGCTGCTGCAGGAAAACTTTCTATTGAAAACATGAGATTACATCATGTTTTTTGAACCACCTTGGATCAATGATCAAGGAAGATAGTTCTTAACCAGAGGACAAGCACATCCAGGAAGGAAAGTGTTGACTGTCTTCGAGTTTTGGTTCAAATGCACTAGCCATGCAAGGAAAGTGTATGAAGGCTGAAAGAAGAGGGTGCTATACTCTCATCTACTGTTCAGATCAGTATATCAGTCTTTTGGGGTCCAAAATATTCCCAATGGGGAGGAGTGATCAGAAAATGATCCTCGATGACTTTTTAATGGCAAAATTCAAAGTCAATGAATGCTTCTAGAAATAGTCTCATTGTGTAGTTTCTTCATTTTGAATCCAACACAATTTGAACGGACCAAAATGGACTTCGGACGAAGGAGATATTGTAAAATGAAAATTTCCCAATGTCCTTAAAAAAGGAGGAAATTTCATTAATTTTCAAACTATATTTAAAATTTTGATTTTTTGGTATAGGCTCATGGGCCAATCCACAATTGCCATGTGGCAAGTTGGGAATGGTCCACATGGTCTACTTTGGTTGACTAAAAGAGGCATTATCTAAAAATTTTAAGAGTCTCCCTAGACCTATCTCCCACAAGTGCAAGGTCTTAATCGGTTGGGCTGCGCATTGTTTCTTAACATTCAACGGACGTGGTGTATATTTATTTTATAACCGTTTGAGGTTTGGGGGTTAGGACCACCAACGGTCCCCAAAAGCTGTCAGATTCTTATATGTAACCACCGATTGAAACAAACCACTTGGTTTGCGTGATGACCACCAGCCCGACAACCTTATCCCTAACTGCCAGATTATACCTATCACATTCGCGCCCAAAGCCAACAGTTAAAGTTAGTTCCGATGGTTAATCTTGGTAGAGTGCTAAAAAAGGTGTAATTGCCAAATACAACTATAGTTAAGCGCCAGTTTGCTAAAATTAGTGGAGTATCTCTAGGAGAAACTGCCTAAAGGCACTCATGAGCTATTTTCGACCTAAGAGAGTGAAACAAGAGGCTAGATAGGCTAATTGAAGCCTTTTGAATCCAATGGAATAGTCTAGAGAAGATGAAGAAGCCATATTCAAGGAGATTTTTATCCAGGAAGATTTTGGAGCTCAGGGCCACCATGGGTTGGAGGCAATTGTAGGGGTCTGGTGTAGGTATTGATCAAATATTTACTTTTTCATCATTTTTCCCTGTGCTTTACTTTATTCTCAGCTTTCATTCCATTCTGGGGAGTGGCCTAGGCTCTGGGACTGAAAAGGTGGCTTAATTCTCAGGGTCACTGGCACAAAAATGGAAAGTTTGGTCCATAGTCGGTGGCAGGTAGGCCTATGAGAGCAACTTTAGGTCTTTGGTTACCCTATTTCCCAAAGCATGAGAGCGACTATGGCCCAAGAGGTCGAAAACAACAGTGGGACCCAGGGACAGGCTGTCTAAGTGGATGACTTATCTCCTGAGGGTTCCATTGATGATGTTAAATGTCTGTGTGTGATGTTCCATTGATTCCACTTCCTTAAGGTTACCTAGGAGGTCAAATTTGATCATAATAGGATCTTCTCTCATGATTTCCCTAGTTGGCATGGTTAGTTGTGTGGATGTGGGAGGAGGGTGTTACGCAGATGTTTATTATAGGTCTTGGGGCAAGGGAGAAGGCACCAAATTTTGAGGAATTGACATGTATATTAATGCAGGAAGAAGAGAGGCACAAGAATTTAAAGCCTCAAAATTTAGATTTAGCACTGTTGGTGAAAAAGAAGTTCTTCAAAGGGAAATGAGGAGGAGGAACTAAAGGTGAAAGTCTATCTTAGAAAAGGCCAAATCAAGGTATGTCATCTATCAAAAATGATTGTGAAATAAATTTTTTCTATTTTGGTAGAAGTGGGTATCTTTCTATAGACTATTATAAGAATAAAAGTGATGAAGCTAGGTATAACAAACATAAAATACATTCAGGACACTTTGCAGTAGAAAGCATGAATTCTGATCTCATTGTTTATGTCTAATGTTGCGTTGTCTACTAAAATGAATGATGTTAATGCTTGGTTTGTGGACTCTGAAGCTTCAATTCACATGCCATGTAATAAGGATGGGTACAAAAACTTTAAGGAAATATGCAATGGTGGAAGAATTTATATTGGAGATGATTGTGAACACCAGATCATGGGATATGGATATATTCCAGTGACTTTACCAAATGGTAGTGTTAGGTGCATCCATAATGTTATGTATGTGCCTGAGATCAAGAAAATTATGATCTTTGTGTCCACAATCATAGATTAGAATCTAGAGGTTGAATTCTTCAAAATACATTGCATAGTAAAGGACTTGATGGATCACTGCAAACTAGTTGCTTTAGGAGTGAGGGTTGGAGGCATGTACAAACTTGATGTCACAAACAAAATTCATCAAGCACTGACTTCTACAGCAATTTCGATTGAAAGTCTTTGGCACCAGACGTATGGTCATATCAATTATCATGATTTATTATTGTTTCAGAAATAAATAATGGTTGAAGGACTCCCTACGTTAAAGAATGAGTATGCTACTTGTGAAGGCTGTGCATTAGGAAAAATTCACGGAGATGAATTCCCCTCTAATTATGATAGGAGAATAAGAGATGTATTACTACTTGTGAATTTTGATGTTTGTGGATCTATGAAGACCAGATCCTTTGGAAGTTCATATTACATTCTATGGTTTATTGATGATTGCACAAGGTACACTTAGGTTTACTTCCTTAGGAAAAAGAGCGATGTCTTTGAGTATTTCACAGAATTCAAAAATATAGCGGAATAGAAGACAAGGAAGTTCATAAAGACCCCCTGTTTAGATCAAGAGTGAGAATACAAATTAGGGAACTTTGTCAAGTACTGAAAGGATCATGTAATAGTGTAGCAATTTACAGTACCCTACACTCCACAACAAAATGATGTTGCAGAGAACATTGGTGGAGTGTGCATGTAGTATTTGGGTAGAGGCCATTAGTACTATTGTATATTTAAAGAACAAAAGTCCAATGAGGTACCTTGATCTCAAGGCCCCATTCGAAGCCTTGTATGGTTTTAAACCAACATCTCATCATTTGAGGGTATTTGAGTGTAAGGCCTTTTCACACATTTCGAAGGAGAACAAAAAGAAACTTGATGCTAAATGTATCAAATATATTTTTGTAGCATATTGTTTATAATTTAAAGCATATAAAATGTTTGATCCATCTACTCAAAAAGTATTTGCGAGTAGAGATGTAATTTTACATGAATAGATAGATGAAGGAAACAAGGACAACAACTATGAAAGGTGGTACATACTTTCGGAAGATGAAGACAATAAAGTAGAAGAAAAGGAAGAAGCTAGTTAACAACATAAGCCTATGGAAGAATCCAATAATATGCACACCACTAACAATCAGAGCCCACCCAAAGGTGGAGAAGTGCCTTCAAAGAACAGGGGTGAAGATAGTGAAGTATGAAGGAGGTCTACTTGAAAGATTCACTTACCTAAAAGGTATAAGGACTGTGCCCTATTGATTATTGTTTTGAATGTCGTAGAACCCACCCATTTTAATGAAGCTAATGAATATGAAGAGTGGAGAAAATAAATGGAGGAAGAATATGAATCTATAATTAAAAATAAAACATGAGAATTGACTAAATTTCCTAAAGATAAAGAGCCCATAGGATGTAAATGGTTTTACAAACCCATGTTTAAAGCAGATGGCAGTATAGATAAATATAAAGCTAGATTGGTGGAAAATGGGTACTCACAAAAGGAGGGCATTGATTATGCAGAAACATTTGCACCTGTAGCTAAATCGAATACTATTAGTCTGTTAATTGCATTAGCTACGAAGAAACATTTGAATTTACACCAATTAGATGTAAAATCTTCTTTTCTGAATGGTGATTTAAAGGAGGAGGTGTATTTTACACAACCTGAAGGGTTTGTGAAAAAGGGGTAGGAATAGTTAGTTTGTAGATTAAAGAAAACTTTGTATGGGTTGAAGCATGCACCTAGGTCATGGTATGAAAAGATAAATTTCTTCTTTCTTCAACAAGGTTTTATGAGAAGCCAAAGCAATCCAAGTTTGTATACCAAGTTTGATGCAAAGGGGCATGTAGTATTGATTTCTTTGTATGTTGATGACCTAATTATTATAGGAAATTTAGTCAAACTAATTAATGGAATTAAGGTGAAAATGTGACAAGTATTTGAGATAAAATATCTTGGTGAGTTACATTACTATCTAGGTCTTGAAGTGTGGAGAGAAATTGGCTAGACTTTTGTTTCTCTTAGTAAGAATGTCAGAGAAGTGCTTAAAAAGTTTAAAATGGATCAATGTAATGTTGTTTTTATGGATCAATGTAATGTTGTTTTTATTCCAATACACAAATATTAAACTTCGTTTTGATGATGGATCAAAGGAGGTAGATGGTACATTGTAAAGGCAACTAGTGGAAAACTTGAATTATCTTACTACAACCAAACCTGATTTATCATACTTCGTTAGTATGTTAAGTTAATTTATGGCGAGACCTCTAGAAATCCATTGGAGAGAAGCGAAAAATGTACTCAAGTATCTTAAAGGAACAATTGATTTTGGTCTTAAGTATATTGATTCATTTTATGTTGAGCTTAAAAGTTACTTAGATTCAGATTGGGCTGGTAATCCGAATGATTGGAGATCTACTACACGTTATGCATTCAATATTGGATCTCAGATTGTTTCATGGAGCAACAAGACGTAGCCTACTGTATCTTTGTCATCCACAGAGATAGTATAAATCTTTATGTGCAACAACTTGTGAAGTTTTTTGGTTGAGGTGAGTTCTTCAAGATGTTGGAGAAGAACAAAAGAAGGCTACAATGATCAAATGTGACAACCAGAGCTCAATCAAGTTGGAAAATAATCCAATCTTTCATGCAAGGACAAAGCATGTTGATGCTCAGTTTCATTTTATTAGAGAGAAGATACATCCTAAATAATTTTTTCTTGAATATTGTAACACTTGTGAAAATGTTGTTGATATTTTCACAAAGCCCCTTGGGAAGATGAAATTTGAGTTGTTTAGGGAGATCTTAGGTGTGTAAATAAATCCTTTCTTTGTTAAGGGGGAAATGGAGAATGGATACCTTAGGTAGTTTTGATTGTGTGTGTATTTAGGAGTTAGATCCTTTTTTTTTTAATTTTTAATTTTATTTTTTTAT
>APFE031008400.1:77097-142957 GCA_000404065.3 Pinus taeda
ATGTAACAATAACACTAAATTAAGTGTAGAGTAATAATATTAACATGTATACGAGACATGTATATGATAGCTACATATGCATGCATCACATGCATTGCATTTATATACTTACTAATTGATTATAATAAATGTCTAAATGTCTAAATAAAAATAAACAAATTAATTATTTATATAGATTAATACCTAACCTATTAAGAGAAAGTAGAATCTTGCCCTACATAATAAATTATCTCTTTGTTATTAATGTTTTTTAATAAAACTAATACTTTTAATTTTTACTTTCAATTGCTCTTATTAATAACATAAATCATATATATATAATATTACTATTATATATATAATATATAATATAATATATAAAATAATACTTTATTTTACTAATCAATTGGCTCTTATTAATGAACATAAATTTATATTTATATATATATATATATATATTATATATTAGTTTAACCTAAAAAAGAAACTATAATACATGTCATACAATTAAGGGAATACATTATAAATAATTTAAACAAGGAATATAAATCATAGGAGCCCTGTTATGAAAATAAAGGTGACAACCTCCAACCATCAACTTACCATGTTAGAAGATGGTCATCTAAGAATTTTAGGAATTTGTTTAATGACAAGGTAGTGAAGCAATGGAGGGCAATGGAGAGATTGTTAGAGGGGAAGGAATCTCGAGAATATAAGGATATTGACAGATGATAGTGAAAAGGAGGAAGAGGAATTTAGAAAAGGGAAAAAAATTGATTCTTAAACAAGGAAGTATGAAAGGGAGAATTTTCTAGTGAAACTGAAAGGGAAAGAAATATAGGAAGGGCTATAATGAAAGGGAGAAATATGAGGGTGTAATTAATTGAGAAATTGAGATTTGAGCATTGTTCTTGGGGTTTTGGGTCCGGGCATCAGAATACCTCAATTTCGAGATCTTATGGATTTGGGAATCGGATAGGTTGATCCTAAATAGGTTGGGAGGAAACAACCAGTTTGGTAGCAGGGGCGGACTAAGAGCAACAACAATGCAAAATTGGCTTTGAATGTGTATGTATATGCAATTAAATTTGGTGAATTTAAGTTAAATATTGATTGACATGTTGTTGATAAAATTTATGCCCTACACTATAACTACACTAAAATTAATAAAAATTTAATAACAAAGGATACATAACTCTAGATCTTAAATTTAAGAAGTTTAATCTTAGTTTTGTATATTAATAATCTTTTATATCAAACTCGACTAAAGAATTGATTGTTCCTCTTTTTAAAACTAGAATTAAGTGATTTTTAGGTGAAATCATTTAAGAAACTATGATGAGTATTCTTTTAAAAATGTTAATTTTTAAATTTTTCGAAAAAGAAAATAGTTCGCGGTTAGAAGATGATAATTGGAAGATGATAATAAAAAGAGTAAAGGTTTAGCTCATTTCAAAACTTATTAGGTTCTCAAAAACAAATGTAGAAATATTTATCTTCAAAACATGTATGTTTATCTTCAAAACTAGTTACCTAATTTTTTCTTAATAAATTTAAAGTTTAGACTTGTCAGACTTAGAATAAAATTTAGCAAATCCAAAATGTTTCCAAAGAAAATCCAAAACATTTTTTTATTTTGTTGATCTTTTTATAATTAACATGCTTATCATCACAAAATATTGTAACAAATATACAATTTTTCATTTATAGACTATCATCCAAAACCACTTGACACAACCAATATTTAATTACCTCATTTATTGCATCATCTTATATAGATTATTACATCATCTTATATAAATTATTAAGGCTAGTATAGATCCAAGCTTTCAAGCAAGGATTCCTTAATAGGTTTATTGTAGATTTAATTATCCATCTTTTTAAAACTAGAATTAGGTGCAACCACTTAAGAAACTGTGATTAGCATTCTTGTAAAAATATTATTTTTCTTAAGTTAAAAAAAAAAAATAGTCCAATGGCCAGAGGATGATAATGAAAGGGTCAAATGTCTAATTGTTCTAAAATATTTGGGTGCAATAAGAGAATTATCAATTATTGGAAAACTTATTATGTTCTCAAAAGAAAATGTAGAAATATTGCTCTTCAAGACGTACATGTCTATTTTCAACATTAATTATCTAACTTTTTCTTAATAAATTTAAATTTTGGACTTGCAATATTCCTTGTGAGAATTAGAATAAAATTTAGCGAATCCAGAACATTTATAAAGAAAATCCAAAATATTCTTCAATTTGTAGCTCTCTAAGACTTTGCGAAAGCTTGTAGCATCCCTTGTGAGACTTGGAATAATTTTTGACAAATCCAAAACACTTTATAATTCAAAGTTTCAAAATTTAATGCAATGCTCATCGTTGATAACCTTGATTTTATATATTTATATATATATATATGCACACTTTAGTGCAATCTAAAGATATGATCACATGGCATGAATTTATCAACCCAGTAAAAAGATAGACTTCATATTATTTTTTATGCTATGAATGGTAACTAACTTAAAAGAGGTCAACCTCAGGAATGCAAAGCTTGGGTTAGTTATTGGAACATAAAAAATATAATAAAATTACTAATATCAACAATATCAAATATTGTGTCCTTATGAAGTTAAAAGATAATACCTCACTACTGGAATATATGGCTATCTTGGATGGTTCTCTCCTGGTGAATGTTGTAATTTTCTGTCATCAGTTTTGTGTTTGCATCATATTATAATGAAAATATATTTCATTTATTTGCATTGCTTGTGTTGAATCAAAGTATACATCTTGATCCCATTGATTGCAAACATGCCATAATAAATTGTGTAAATGCATGTGCATCATTTTTATGTTAGGTTTGGTTTAAAAACAATCTATGATGTTATGTAGCATAACACAATATTCTATAAATATTTTAATAATAAAATATTTAATAATTTAAAAAAAAAATTTATAAGAGTTTAAAAATAATTTATTATTTATTTTTTCTCAAGAAATTTTAATATAAAACCCTAGGAAATTTAATGTATTTCATAGCTGGGACTTATTAATCATATCAACATTGACTTATATTGACTTTGAAAATTAAGTTGGTAGGGACATTGAGCAAGTCACACAATAAAGACAACATGATTGAGGAATCAACCTAAAGGCTACTATATGAAGTTCAAAACACTCAACCACTCAAATTGTTGAAAATGCTAGCTAAGACAATTGTCTTCCACATTGGCTTAGTGTTTAGCATGTGGAAGAGTGTCCAAAGTGGTCCTTAAAAATATTTAATTTTATGAGATATAAAGCAAAGTGACTTTATGAGATGTAAAGTTAAAGTGGTTTTATAAGATTTCAAGTGAAAGTGAAATTTTTATAAAATTAATGCTAAAGTGACATAAGGTGCCCTAAGTTGTGTCAATGAGCCCCAAGTTGTGTCAATGAACAATAATAACACAACCATCAATCATTTGATATTAGGGTTATTTCAGTATCATTATGAGAAATTATAAAAAGGAAAATATCTAAGGAAATGCATTAATTATGAGCATTTAATAAGGAGAGAGAGCGAGATAGCAAGTAGAGGAAAAAGAGAGAGAAGGTAACAATGATTTGCATATTTTCCAAGAAGGACAAGCAAATTAAGGAATGGGTTTCAACAGTAATACAATCAACACAATAGGTCGTATAATGCATAGAAATCAAGACATATTTATGTCATTTATTGCAGGTCGTACAACACATTAATTTCAAATCTCAAGAAATTTGCCACAGGAAACAATGAGCAGATTGGCATAGGTTTTGAGGGTTTTAATATGTGCATGTTTCAAGATAAGTTGGTGTATTTATTACTAAAAATAGTTTGTTATAAAAATAAATTTTCTATGGGCTCAAGAAATAATAAAATCTCAATCTCTCTACCATTTTCCCTTCGTGGTCTTTCAATGGGCATTGTCCAAAAATATTGTGTATTTCTATAGTGTGTTTATTTGTTTCCACTTTAGTTTAATAAAAAGATTCAAGTGTTTTATTTTACAAGTTTAGTGTATTATTTCTTTATATGGGCATTATATGGGGTCGAACATTAACTAATGAAAACTTGTCGAAACCTAAAATCAGGTTGGTATGGGAAAATTTTATATGGTATCAGAGCTAAAATGAAGGGGGAGAAATCATAAATAAACAAGAAACAACCAAACTTTGCAATAGCGTTTCATTTTGTGTTCACCATGAAGAGGGTTTTGGGCTTCGTTATGAGTTGAGTAGTTCATGGCTACAAGTTTGAAGATATATTGGAAGGAGTGGGAAATTTTAGCCCATGGAAAGAGAGGATTGTGTTTATTATAGAGGAATATGAATTGTGGACATAGTTGAGAAGATAGACATGATTCCTACGAATCCAACACTTTTGGCTGAATATAATAAAAAAAAGCTAAGGCCAAAAGAAGTATCCTTGATGCCATAAAATACCATGTGATTAGAAAGAAGAATGCATTTGAAATCTAGGATTATTTATGTAAGCTATACTAGAGTCCAAACCAAAATAGGAAAATAGTGTTGAAAGAGAAGTTGAGAAACATCAAGATTATAAAATTTGATAAAGTCATGTCATACCTTACTAGGTGTCACAGGTTCATGATGATTTGGATTTCGTTAGTGAGAAGGTGGAGGGAGCTGAGTTAGTTAGAAAAACCTTGATTGGTTTTTTGAAATCCTGGGACAATTTGTACAAAGTATTGTTGCTAGAGAGAACATGCCCAATTGGGAAAGGTATGGGATGACTTTATACAGGGTGAATTAAAGTATGGTTTATGCTCCACTTTCCAATAGCATGGGAATGATGAGGAGAATGTTTCTCTTGTGGCAAGGAGCAAGAAAAATTATAAGAAGGGTCCTAAGGATGGGGCCAAGCAAAAAGGTGGGAAAAAAAAGATATTAGTAAAGTCAAATGTTTTTCTTGTCATAAGATGGGGCATTATGTAGTTGTTTTACCTAACAAGAAAAACAAATAGGTTGTAGCATCAACAGAGGTGGATGATATTTTGACTCAATTTGAGAAGGGTTTTTTCTTGCTAGTATGTCCTTCCACTAGTATAGATCCTTCAAGTGTGTGGCATATTGATAGTGGGGCCACCAGCCATATGAAAACTATTTGAGAGCACTTCATAGATCTCATAGAGACTGTGATGGATCACCAGGTAGTCCTTGGTGATGACACCACAATCAGGGAAGTTGGGCAAGGGGAAATTTATTTTTAGAGGAAGTTCTAGTAGCCTATGATAGTTAGGGATGTCATGTATGTCTTGGGGTTGACAAAGAACTTTATATTGGTTTCCACCATAAGGGATAGGGGATATAAGGTTATTTTCACAAATAGACTGGTTCTCATTCACCTTAAGGGGTATAGTATCACTTCAACAAAAGTGATTGGGATCAGACAAGGGAAGATATACAAGCTCATGTTTGAACTAGTTCATGCCTTGGTTCAAAATAGTAGTAGTAGTGGGTTGTGTGAGATGTGGCATATGAGGATGGATCATTTACATTATTGGGCTCTTACGATTCTAAGGGAACTTGTTATCAATTTTCCACAATTCATATTAGAGCACGAGGATGTGTGCAAGGGAAATTCTATTGGGAAGTACACCAAGAGTGCTTTTCTAAGAAACAACAACAAAGTAGTACTGATATTAGATTTGGTTCACTCAGATGTATGTGGTCTTATGTCATTAGTCTCATTGAGTGGTTATGAGTAATATGTGATATATGTTCATGAATTCTCCAAGAAGACATGGATTTATTTTATGAAGACCAAGGGCGAGATATTTACAAGGTTCCAAGAGTTTAAATCTCTTGTAAAGAAGCAAACAAGTAGGAAAATCTAGGTATTGAGGTTTGACAATGGGGGTGAGTATACCTCCAATTAATTTAAGAGCTTATTTGCACAAAAAGGCATTAAAAGAGAGTTGATAGTTCCTTACAACCTGCAAAAGAATGGGGTTGTTGAAAGGAAGAAAAGGGCCATAGTTGGAGTAGCCAGAGCTATGCTACATGATCAAGGTCAACCTTTCTTTCTTTGGGTTGAGGCTTGCAACACAACATTGTATATTTAGAATAGGAGTCCCCATCAAGTATTGGGGAATAAAACTCTTGAAGATTCGTTATCAAGGAAGACAGCTTGAGTTGAGAACTTTTATATCTTCAGATGTCTCACTTATTCACATGTCCCTTTTGAGAAGAAGATGAAGCTAGAACCCACGACAAAGAAGGGCATCTTCGTTGGTTATACTGAGACTTTGAAGGCTTACCACATATATATTCATGCTAAGTGAGGAAAACAATAGTTATGAGGGATGTAAAATTTGATGAGTATCAATACTTTAGGAGGTAATTTGAGTTACGACAGGGGGAGTAGTAGGATACTAAGTCTCATGTGAGCACACCATATATTACAGGTTCACACAGTACAAGTTCATATGGTTTAGGAGTTACAAGTTCTTAGGTTACATGTTCAGAAAGTATTATAGGTCCATTGATCATAGGTGCATAGTCTTTAGGTACATGATCTTTAGAAGAGAGGGATGAGCAGGAGGATTCCCCTCCATAAGAGGCTAAATTAGAGAAGAGGAAGCCAAGATGGCTTTAGCAAACTTTGAAGGAAACTTAGGTGTCTATGTGAAGTACCAATAAGGTTGTCGAGGAGAGTAAGGCACGATAGAGGATTTGCAGATATATAGCTTTAGTGAGCAACATTTGTGAGTTTGATCCTTCTACTTATGAGGAGGTAACAGATCAACAGGTCTGGCGGGATGCTATGATGGAATAGTATAATTCCATCATGAAGAATGATGTTTTGGAAGTTTTTCTGAGACTTTAAGGGAATTCAATGGTGACTTCCAAGTAGCTCTAAAAAATAAATCATGTTGTGGATGGTATCATTGAGAAATACAAGGCTCATTTTGTGGCGCATGGGTTTTCACAGGTATCAAATAGAACACATATAACTGAGAATGAGAAATCAATCACACATGAACACAGAAGAATAACTCGGGGAAAGCCTCAACCTAAAACCCCAATCTCTGTATTATCATACAAGAGGAAATATGTTCAAGTTACAAAAAGAATCAGCTCTCAAGCTATCCTACTCTCTCCGCAATCAAACAATACAACTCACATATTGAATAGACACAAGATATGCCTTCCCTCAGCCCTCCAAGCCTCCTATTTCCTTGCACAATTTTTCTTGGGGTCCAATGATGTCGCCTATGTGAATTGGCCTCATCACACTCACTAAAGTGAAGAAGTAAATATGTAATCTCCAAGGAATGAATTCCTTCTGCGTGAAAGAGATATTCACAATGGAATATTCTTGCAACTGATAGTACACTATCCCTCCATCTGATCTCAACTTGGTCTCTGTCTGAACTGAAATGCATGAGTTATTTATGAGAGAATATCCAGTTATCTAAAGTATAGTAGTTACATGCATGCATGCATTAAGTAATTGAACTCAATTCATTGAACAAATTGTTTGAATTAATCTAACTGGACTTGACTAAGTTAACTAAGCCAACTAATTACAACTCAATATTACAACTCATCCTTATCTCTTTAACTGATGGATAAATTCCTCAATCAATTGAGAAACTGTTGCATCTCCCCACATAGACTTCATGTTTGATTTTCTACCACTAAATAACTCAAGATGAATTAGTTAATTATTTTACAAATAGCTGCTAAGATCAAATTCGAATTTTTACTTCTCTATTTTAGTTCAGAGACTAACTAAAATAGGAAGGTATCCCGAAATGCTATTTATAGCAGTACTAAATTTAGCACTTCTATATTTAGCATTTCTTGTTTCTATTTTCAACACTCCCTCTCAACAAGAAAGGGATTATGAGTAACCCCAATCCTGTCTCTATGGAACTCGAACTTGCATTTTGAAAATTCCTTTGTAGAAATATATGCATCCTGTTCCTCAATCAAAACATACAACAACAACATGATCCTCTTGACCACATAGTCTCTAAGATGGTGATACCAGATATCAATGTGCTTGGAACTATTATGAAAAACTGGATTCTCATAGATTTTGATACAACTCTGGTTATCGCAGTAGATCATAGTTGGATCCATCCTCTGACCAAACAACTCTGCTAGAGTCTTCAACATCCAAATGGCCTTACATGCAACCTGACTAAAATCCATGTATTCAAACTCTGCTAAGCTAAGTGCAACATACCTCTATTTCCTGTTGTACCAGGAAACTGCAGCTGAACCAAGGTTGAAGATTCCTCTAGAAGTGCTCTTCCGGTCTAATGGACTCCCTACCCAATTTGCATCTGTAACGCCTTGAAGCTTCACTCCCTCTATCCATATGTACCATAATCGAAACTAAGATGTTCCTCTGAGGTATCTCAACACATGCTTCACTACCTTCCAAAACAACTTGGTAGGCTGAACCATAGCTTGACTCAGCTGGTTCACCACAAAGCATAAGTCGGGTCGTGTGTTCATTAGATACATAAGTGAACCCATTAGCTTTCGATAAATAGTAGAAACTACTACCTCACCTGAAGTAGCATCCTCCTTCCTCCAATTCCCAGCTAGAGGATTCTACATGGGCTTTCACTTCTCCATGTGAAAGCGCCTGAGTATCTCATTGGCATACTTGCCTTGAGACACAAATACTTCACCATCTTTCTGCCACACCTCCATGCCTAGAAAGTAGTGCATAAGACCCATGTCTTTCATTTCGAACTCTCTTGCAAGGTCCTCCTTGCAAGAATATATCATCTGATCATCACCTGTCAAAATCATATCATCGACATAAAGAACAATGATCAATGTTTTACCTTCTCACATGATGTGGTAAAGGTTCATGTCTGCATCACTCTTGGCGAAGCCCAACCCGATGAAATATTTGTTGATCTTGGTGTACTAAGCATGGGGTGCTTGCTTCAGCCCATAGAAAGCCTTCTTGAGTTGGCACACATGCAACTCATGATCAAAGGTCTCGAAACCCTCTGGCTACTCAATGTGCACCTCCTCCTCAATCTTCGCATTGAGGAATGGTGTCTTCATGTCCATCTGATGGGTCTTCCAACCCATCTGAGCTGATAGTGCCAACATCGATCTGATAGATGAGTACCTTGCTACAGGAGAAAAGGTCTCATCGTAGTCGATCCCCTTGACCTGTGAGAAACCACAGGCAACAAACCTTGCCTTATGTTTCTCAACACTGCCATCAGCTGCCTGCTTTACCTTTTAAAGCCATCTTGACCTCAACACTAACTTGCCCTGAGGTCTTAGGACAACATCCCACACACTTTTATGAATGATAGAGTCGTACTCCTCTACCATTCTATCAACCCAGACTCGTTGCTACACTGCCTCCTTGAATGAAGAAGGTTCAGTATCTACGCACTCCCCAACCAAGGCCATCTACCCAGTTTACCACTCGAGCAACCTCCTCTGTATGCACTGAGAAGATTGTTTTCCCACATTCTTCCGTGCATCTAGCATCAACCTATCAGCTTCCCTTGAGCATTTTTGCCCATCTCTGGAAGTCTCAGCATGAGTGGATTTCTCCACTCCTAGATCCTCTACATGCGGCTGCTCTGCATCAATCTGAAGCTTTTCCTCCTTAGGAACTGAAAGTTCCTCCTTTACATGCAACTTGAGCTCCCTCCCAAGTGATACTCGCATGGATTTCAGCTCGTTGAACTTCAGATCCTTGCGTACCACTGTCCTCTGACTGGTAGGCAGGTACACCTAATAGTTGTGGGGTGTATCCGTGTACCCCACAAGTATTCCCAACTCAATTGTTGGATCTAGCTTCTTCCAGGAACCTTTGGTCACATGACAGTAAATTGATGATCCATAGATTCGAAAGTGACTCACATATGGTTGCTTCCCAGAAAATGCCTCCATAGGTGTCTTCATTCCCAGTATACGGTGTGGGCTTCTATTCTGCAAGTATATTGTTGTATTACATGCCTTAGCCCACAAATTCAGTGGTAGGCTTTGGTCATGCAACATCGCTCGAGCTGCTCCCATAATTGATCTATGCTTACTTTCGTCCACCCCATTCTACTATGGATTACGGAGTGCTTTCAATTCCCATTTCATTCCTTCTGCAGTGCAGAAGTCTTTAAACTATTGGGAGACATACTCTCCACCATTGTCACTACACATGGCTTTTATTTTATTTCCATATTATTTCTCTGCCAAGGGTTTAAACTCACAAAACCTCAAAAAGGTCTGATCCTTCTTTTGCATAAAGTAGATCCAGCATCTACGAGAAAAATCATCAATAAAAATAACATGGTACCTTTGTTTAGCAATGGAGGCTGTAGAGAATGGTCCACAAACATCTGAGTGAACTCGGTCCAGGATTTCTCCAGCTCTACTGTCTCGATCTAGAAAGGAAGATTTCACATACTTCCTGGAGGTACAACCTTTGCATGTATTCTTCTGCTCCAGTTTTCCCTTGGGAAGTCTGGTAGAAATCTGCTGCATGATCTTCAAGGCTCTATGGTGCAAGTGGCCCAATATTATATGCCATTGCTCACCAACATCTTAGCTCTCACCATCTCATCTTTGGAACTCAATGTAGCACAGTTCTCTACCTCCATCTTGTAGATATTCTTTACTTGAATCCCAATTTGTTTGATCTATCCAGTACCGATATGCCTCAGGAATACCTTTCCTTTACTAAAGACTACATCATAGCCTTTATCTTCTAGCATAGCAATGAACACAAGATTCTTCTTCAGACCTGGTACATACTTTACATCAGTCAGGGTGAGGGGAGCTCCATGCTCCCTCTAAAACACAATTGTACCTTCACCTGAAACACGGTACTTTCCATCATCACCCATCTTGATCCGCATCTAGAGATCCTTCTCCTCCAAGGTACTAAAAAAGTTCTTGTCACCTAACATGTGGAATGAAGCTCCACTGTCTAGGTACCACATACATCCCACCATGGATGAAACCATGCATGTGATAAGAGAGAAATCCAACTCAAACTGTGAGGCCAATGCCTCACCATCAAAACCCTTCGAGGATCCCTTCTTGGATTTCTTCTATGGACAATTTGTAGCATAATGGCCCACTTCATGACAATGAAAGCATCACACTTTCGATTTGTCAAACTTATTCCCACCATGGGAAGAACCAGATTTGGGATGGGATGACTTCCCTTTCCCTTTCCTTACCTTACTCGCTAAGGCTGTATTTTCCTCATCATCTTGATTTGATGAGGATCAATCTCTGGTGCTTCTTCTTATCTCCTCCTGCATCAGATCTGATCAAAGTCATTCCCAATCTGACAGTTTTTCTCTTCCATTAACCAAGTCTTGGTAGCTATTCCAACTCTTACGAAGACTGAGGAGTGCAAGACTCACCATTTCATCATCAGCAGTCATGATCCCTACACTCCCAAGATCATCCCTGTAGGTGGTAATCTTGTTCAGATATGTAGAGATCATGTCGCCCTTTTCACACTTGATTTTCCGAAGCTTATCTTTTAGCGCTAGCTTCCTTTGATCATTGTTGTTCTGATATAGATCTTTCAATGTTTTCCACATTGAAAATGGTGTCTCCTTCCCATGGAGACTCGAGACTATCTGGTCTCAAACTCCCTCTAGAAGGATTCTCCCTGCTCTAGCCACACATTTCTCCCATTCCGCCAATTCTGTAGCATCAGCGGGGTTGGGTACTTCTTAATCAATGAATTCCTTTAGACCGTTATCCTCTAATACTGCTTCCATGTGATCCTTCTAGGCTATATAGTTCGAGTTGCCATCAAGGGCATACTCGAGTCTCAAACCATTGAACGCCATTGGTGAAATTGAGATGTGATAAGAACTTGATTTCTATATTCAAGAACTTCAAACTTCAAACTTCTCCCTTCTTGTATATTGTTCTCTCCTTTGATCACCTTTGCTCTAATACCATGTAGAAATTCCCACTGTAGATCAACAGATTATGCAATATACTAAAGCAAAATACAAGATCTACTTCTACAACAAACTTTGTGGAAGCTTAATTGAATATGAGCAAGATCAAATAGAACACATATAACTGAGAATGAGAAATCAATCACACGTGAAAATAGAATAATAACCCGGGGAAAGCCTCAGCCTAAAACCCCAGTCTCGATATTATCATACAAGTGGAAATATGTTCAAGTTACAAAAAGAATCAGCTCTCAAGTTATCCTGCTCCCTCCGCAATCAAACAATACAACTCACAAACTATATAGACACAAGATATGCCTTCCCTCAGCCCTCTAAGCCTCCTATTTCCTTGCGCAATTTTTCTTGTGGTCCAATGATGCCACCTATGTGAATTGGCCTCATCACACTCACTAAACTGAAGAAGTAACTGCGCAATCTCCAAGGAATGAATTCCTTCTACATGCAAGAGATATTCACAATGGAATATTCTTGAAACTAATAGTACATTGTCCCTCCATCTGATCTCAACTGAGTCTCTGTCTGAACTGACATGCATGAGCTATTTATGAGAGAATATTCAGTTATCTGAAGTGCAGTAATTACATGCATGCATGCATTAACTAACTGAATTCACAATTAATTCAACAAACTGTTTGAATTAATCTAACTGGACTTGACTCGGTTAACTGAGCCAACTAATTACAACTCAATATTACAACTTATCCTTATCTCTTTAACTAATGGATAAATTCCTCAATCAATGGAGAAACTGTTGCATCTCCCCACATAGACTTCATGTTTGATTTTACCACTAATTAACTCAAGATGAATTAATTAATTATTTTACAAACAACTGCTAAAATCAAATTAGAATTTTTACTTCTCTATTTTAGTTCAAGGACTAACTAAAATAGGAAGGTATCCCTAAATGCTATTTATAGTAGTACTAAATTTAGCACTTGCATATTTAGCATTTCTTGTTGCTATTTTCAACACAATGGTCCTTGATTCATCCATTCAAGATTTGGGTTAGCCATCTCTTCTACTTCTTCGTCCTCCTCCTCTCTTTCAGAATCTGATGGTCCTGGCTCTAAGTCTGTCGGTTTGTCTCTGCCTCCTCCTCCTTTGTTGCCTTCTCCTTCGCCTCTTATACCAGAGTCTGATCCCAAGATCAAAAGATTGTATTGTTTGCCTAGCCAGAAGACTTGAGGTTCCTCTCCTTCTTCAATGGCTTCTGTCAGACCTTTAAGTGTGGCAAGGACTGCTTCTTCCACCGATGATACAAAAACTCTTGTAGGAGTGGCTTTTGGCTTTATTGATGGGTATGGAAGATGTTGTAAGCCTGGGATCAGTCTGATTTCTTTCATGAACTGGCAAGTGATGGGACATATGGAGTGAAGTTGATGATATAGAGTCACATGTTCAGTCCTGGGAGGTGAGGAGTAACCAACTATAGAGTCATGCATACGTGAGAGGGAATGCAAGTTACTACCTTGACCAGATGGTTGATGAATGAGTGTGAGAGGATGTTCAGCCATATATAACTGGATGCCCTCCTTCTAGCGCCAGAAATGCTGACAGTGATGGACCTGCCAACATTCAGGGGATCACCCTAGTATGAAGTCCCAATTAGACCTCACACCGTTTGGTGTGGGAGTCAGATCTGGTATGATGGCCTGGTTACCATTCTCTTAAGGATTTGCCTCTACTCTTTCTTATCATCACAGGAGAGTGGTCTGCTTTTTCTTCGAGAAGTGATGTTTATATGCCTAGTGATTGCTAGTGTACTTGTGTCAATTATTCTTTCACTGTAGAGGGAGAGGGTGGGAGTGAGTCCCAAGTTGGTTTGGATGAAGTTCAAAGTTGGTTGGGATGAAGTCCCAACTCAGCTAGGAAGACACAACACAACAAGACATGCACAACTTCTAGAGGAGTATTCCACACGGATGCGGCAGTCACAACACACAAGTTAAGATAACACATGCAACACTCAGCAGATGAGTCCACAAGAGTGTAATGGTTGTTACAACACGTTTTATATGAAAGGTTTGTCTATTGTTCAAGGGGATAGCCACCATGGGTGAGACAACATTAACAGCATATACAACAATTTTTCATTAACAGATTATGTATTACAACAAGTGAAATAAATTCAAGTGTTCAACACAGGTTGAAGCAACATACATTACAAGTGTTCAATATTAGTCTTACAATAGTTACAATACATGTGAGAAAATGTGATGGCCTATTAGCAAGCTTCTGAATTAAGCAAAAGTTCCAAGATACATCGTTACACCATACATCACTAACCCCATGAGTGGGGCATTGGAGCCACTATTTACTCCTCAAAGAAAAGATTACAAAATCTCTTGGCCATGTGGGAGGAGTTGAGGTGAAAAGTCCCTTGCATGTACCAATGAGGGGGTATTTATAGCCAAGGGTGAAACTGACCCTTGTGGTTGTTCAAATACCCTCATGACTATTTGACTTCCATGACTTTTCGACTTTACTTCACTATTTGTATAGCAAGTGGGTCTCTTGGAATTCCACATTACATTACATTGATTTGAGAACATGGCCCACAGTTGAGATGTGGAAAACATGACTCATGACATGACTCGACATGACAGTGCCAATACATTCGTGTTGCTACTGGAGTGCATGTCAAGCTGCAGTGCTACAGGGTGATGGATGTCTTCATATTGTGTCACAGCTTCACATCCGCATGGAAAAGTGCGTGCAGTCTTCGATGGTCATTGGTTCGCTTAATGTTTCTTTGGCACGTTTCTCCTTGCTTATATGTTGGAAGGCTTGACTGTTTCATCTGTTCCCAAAAGGTGTATGTTCATCCATTCATCCATCCGTGAGCACATCTTGCATGTTTTCTCGTCCGTCCATCCGTAAATACATATTTGCATGATCATCCATTCGTGAGCACATCTATTCACATGTATCGTTCATTCGTCCGTTGGTGAACCTATCCTTCTACATGTGCTCCCTTTTTTCATCCCATTCATCGTCGCATCATGTTTGTTGGTGTACATGTACCTGCAATCACTCATGATGAGATGACATCAAATCCAAAAACTTCATAGTCTACCATGACCCATCATCATTTCGGATGTAGGTGTCTAAGAGAGGCAGCAAGGTTGCGAGGTGGGATGATGGCTCCGAGAATTGCTGATGAAAATTGTGCATGGGTCACTAGGTGATGAAGACGGGCAATCCAAGTCGACAGTGACACTTCGCGAGGTCTAGCTTAGCTGGAAGGAAAAACTAAAGAAAATTTGGGAGGGACAATCTAGGCTATAGGAAGGAAAGGCAGACAAAACCTGCACATTTTTCGGAACAAGTGGGCAGCAAGGGTTTCACAGAAAATTTGCGCAATTTTCAGGAGGAACAAGCTGGGCTACATGGAGGATCAACAAGCAGAAAGTGTGCATTTTTTGGAGGAACTGGCTGGGAGCATGGTATCCAAAACTGCCCAATTCCTGGAGGGCACTGGCAGCAAAAACTAAGGCTGGGAATTGGCATTCAGAACTTAAAAAAATGACTAAGTGTGTGAACAAGTGAAAGATGCAAATGTGATCTTACAACACACACCCTCATGGCTTGATGACGAGATGACTCAAACCAACCAGAAACACATGTTCAACATGACTGGCCAATAGTGTAAGCGACAAGCACAACACTCGTGATTGATCGTTGATTGACTATGATGACGCTTTCACAATAGTGGATGGGACTCTGTTTCTGAGTGTGATAGATGATTTCATAGCAAACATAACATGTTAACGCAAGGATACCCCGCCTTACACCCACAATATGCGTAAAAATGCATCCACACATCTGTCCCAGGTATTTAACTCACAAAGGAGTCAAATCTTCCATCTCTAATGGTTAAGGCCCTCTTTTAGTCTCATGCAAAATGATTCATAGACATACCAAAGTCTTCACTGTAACCCACCTTTTCCTTATAAGAGGAAAATAATCACCCCGCTTTAAACCTTATATCAAGAATTTTAAACTCCTTAAGTCTGCATATATAACCCTTTCCTTCTTACCTTTGATTATACATGGTTAATACATAAAACTTACCCATGAGCACTATTTTCCTTATAAAACCATTTACAAAGGAAATTATCCGCTAACACACCTTTTTTCACCTTGGTACGACCTCTACACAATTTCCGAGGCTACCTTTATCGCAATCGGGCATCGCTCCCTTCGCGGGTCATACATACATGCCTCATAACCCCTCCAACTCTGATATGTGACTATCGGAATCATTAATATATGTTTTAGCCTTAAAAAGTCTCGGCAGCACATCTATCGCAATTACATGGAATTACGTTGAAATCCCGCTCCAAACACATATAGCGGATCTCAAATTTTATGAACCCACATTCATAACTATCGGCGGGTCCGCTCCTCCATATTAACTCTTTTCACCGCTCTAGTATGCCCAACCTCTGATCGTCGATCAACTCTTTATCGGCTGTCAGTGATATTGGAGTATCGCTTATCGGCAATATCACCCATCGGCACATCCATATTCGCCAACCCTAGCTCCTCTGATTGCGAATTAGCGATCAAATCGCAATCATCGATCTAGTTCACAATCCAACTGTTGTGTTTAACTCGTGTGATCACATTTCACTCAACCTCAAGGCCAGACTCCTTCCACTTCCATGCGCCGATCTGATATCCTTACGGACCCGATATGGATATAAGCCACTCTTTATAGGATTTCAAGTTCGGATTCTAAATCCGAGTATATGTTTTGCGCTCATTTTTAGTGTAAGTCGAGGTTTCCACTTGTGGGACTTAAACTGTATAATAAACTTCATTGATGTGATATTTCGCCTTGCTTCTCAACAACATCATCTGGACCATTGATCTTCCAAATCCAATGGCTGCTGAGCACTGACACTTTACTCCTTCACTCCTCCTTTTTATTTAGCTTTTACGCTAAGTCTTTAGTTCTTCTGTGGTTTTTCTCTTCTTCAAAGGTTCTGGCCTTTCTATTCTTTTACTATGTGATTCCTCCTAAGCTTAGCTTTAATCCCTCTAATGGATTCAACGATCCATTATGATCCTCCGAATCACTCTTCTCCTCTATGCAGTCCTTCAGAACTCTGCCTTCTGCTTCCGCTGCTCAGTTACCTCTGAGCTTTACTCTTTTGTGAAATCTCACTTCGATATTTCACCCCAGAGCTTTACTTTGTTTCCTCAATTGGATTCAAGGATCCATTCATGATTCCTTTGAATCATTCTGTTCCTCTGCGTCCTTCAGAATTCTGCCTGCAACCTATCATAGAGCCTACGAATTTACAAGTAATTCATTCATGAAATACTCTTTCAACACACTAACATAGTCAGGAATAAACATCTATATATATAAATATAAACATTCAATTACATATCCGAGACTATGTGTCTCACATAGGCATGTTCTTCAATATCATGGCCTCCTTGTGCTCTTCCCATAGACTTATGTTTATGCTAGAAAGTTCGGTTGAACTAATCCTAGTTCAACTCCTAAATCCTCTGAACTGATTCCTAAATCCTCTGTCCACTTCTACTTCAATTAATTCCTAAAATCTCTCTCTCATCCCTCAAATCATGAAATTGTTTAAAGAGTCCTGATTGACTTCTAACTCTTGTCATTTATTCACCACTCATGTTCTCATTTATTTGAGAGCATTTACAACTTCCTCTCATTATCTAATTAAATCACTTAAAGCATAAATATTACATTAACTTGAGACTTAGGAAACTACTTCTCTAAAGATACATGACCCCATATGTCTACTTATTTACAATGATTTTCTCCTAGGTTGAATGCTCCTGCATCAGACTCCCAAAGTAGAAAATATTCATGATCTCCTAATCATGTGTCTTTTGATCTTTGTCTTCCTAGATCCCATACTTTGTTTTGTAACTTCCCAAATGTCTTGTTCCTTTGTTGTTGCTATACTTCTATTGTCTTTTGCTTCATCTTCTTCTCCTTGTCAATCAAGTTCATACTCTGATTGATCATCCTTCCTGCTGCTACCATTTTCCTCCATTTGGAGTGCTTCAACATTAGATGCCACCATTCTTCAATTTCTGTCTCCAGCACATCTTTGGGCTGGTCCATGTTCTATTGCTTATTTCTACCTCCTTCTCTTTGTTTTAGTTTGTTGTTTTTGTTCACTAATTCTTTAAACTACTATTGGTTACTTTGTCTTTGTAGTTGTTGGCTTACTTTTTCTTCTTCTTTTGCTCTTGTTCCAACTTTTGTTATGCTTACTCCAACTTTTGCTTTGCTTGCTCCAACTTTTGCATTTCTTGCTCCAACTTTTGTTTTTCTTATTGCCTCCCTATCATCCTTACCCTCTTGTACTGAATCATGATTTTCCAGCCATTTAACATCCCTGTTCCATGGATGAAATTATTCCTTAGAATCTTCTTCTTTCATTTTGATTTGGCTTCTCATCTATGCCAAATTTCCTCTAGCATCTGCAACTAAACCTACACTCAGAAAACACTTGTAAAAATAAAAAACACAAGGCTTCTGTGCCTTATCTTCCTTTGGCAAAAATTCAGTTTGTTGCTCTATTTCTTTCTCCTCTGTTATTACATCAGTATGTTGTGTTGAATTCTCAAAAGAACTAATGAGACTATCAACTAGTCTCTCTTCCACATCATCTGCTCTAATGATGTCTTTCTGCTCTTGTCCACCATAGTGAACTCCTTCCTTTTTAGTGTCAATCTACTAAACTTTCATATCCATCTCATTTTTCTTATGATTGTCATTCATGACAATGTTTTTTTTTCCTTTTTCAACAATCTATCTTGAACATCTATCCTCTATTTTTCCAACTCCCTTATTTTAAAATCTAATTTTCTATATAACTCAATAATTTCAATTGGAGTAGAATTTGGAAATTGCACACAATTTTCCATAGCTTCCTTTGTTATTGACAAATCATCAGATGTCATTTTTCTCTTTGCTAAGTCTTTTGCATAGACTTCTTCTTCCTTAACATCTTTCAGTAGATGTTCTTCTTCTTTAGTGCATTTTGCCTTGCTATCCCTCTATAACTCTTCTCCCAGAGTTATCCTTGTCTTACCAACTGCATTAACATTCTCCTGCATTTGTTTTTCATCAATAACATTAATCAAACAAATTTGATTACCTTTTTGAGAAAATATTCCTTCATTCATTATCAGAATAAGATCCTGATTCCTCATCTCCATGACAACTTCCACAGACTCATCCATAGACTTTTTCTTCTGTATGTAGTCAAATTCTTCTTCTTCTGAGAATTTTTTTTTGTCGCCTTTTACTTCTAGATCTTCATCTCCTCTGGAGATATCTTCAACAGGTTTCTTTTCTCCTGAAATGCCTATCATTATACACAAACTATCAGTTTTAAAAACATAATACCATGTCGTCTCACTGGATGCTTCAGCCATCATATCTCCTTGTTGTTCTAAATCCTCTTTATCACTCAAAAATTCTTCGATGGTCTCCTCTTCAATCTCTTGAAGCCCTTCTCTTGGTTGCTTGATATCTTTCCCCAACTATATATGAGACCTTTCTACCTCATCTTCTTCCATAACATAATTTAGATTTTACTTGTCTTATTCCTTCTTTATGAAAATATCAACAAATTGTCCTTCTTGACATGTTTCACCTACAAACATACACAAATTGTCAGATTTAAAACCATGTGGCTTTTTGGCCTCACTTGAAGTTTCAGTCTTCAAGTCTTCATCTTCACTCTCTCCTAGAATTTCTCCCTGTTCTAGTTCACAAATGGACTCTTCCATTTCCCACTCAGCTTCTTTGAGTTTTTCCCTCAACCACTTTTACTTGCTTTTGTTGTAGCCTTCTTTGCATCTCATGCAATTCCGCTAGCTTCTTCTTCAAGACCCAACCTAGTATTTGGCTTTCCTCAAGTATCCTCCTTAATGCATCGAGTTGTTCTTTTAACTCTGCAATCTCCTGGTCAATTTCTTCTTGACTCATCCTCTTGCCATTTGTCTTGGCATTCTCTTTCTTCATCTTTCTTCTGCTATGGCTTCTATCTAAAGCTCTACTATGACTATCAGTAGTCATCTTCCTCTCGTCTTCCTTCATGAGTTCCTTACTCATCTACATCAAGCCTCTGCAACAACTAGTCCTCCTCGCTGCAATCTTACCTCACTAAGCTCTCCTCACTCAGTCTTTTGGTAAGCACAGGTCCTTTATCTGGAACCTCCTCTTGAACAACACCTTTTCTCCTTCTAGGCTTCTGCAATCTCTCGAGAACACTTCAGCTATCCTCTCTCTCTATCTAACCTCTTGTTGGATTCTTCAAGTTCACTGCCACTTTTTCTTCAGAGTGTTTTCCTTACTCTACCTTCAAGAACACATCTAGTTCTCCTCTCACAGCTTCTCTTGTTGTCTTTTTCTAAGATGCTTCATCTGCAACCACAATCTTCAATCAAAATAAAACAAACATGTCATCTCACCTTCAAGATCTCAACATGATTTTGTTTCACCATTCCACCTATACCTTGAATGGATTTCCTCTGTCTCTTGCATCTACAAGTTCTGCTACACATCACCTATGTGTGTCTACTTTTTGTCATATTAGAATCTGATCCTTCCTCTTGCCTGCATAAACACCTTAATACATAACTCTGTTCTCAATTATTTCAAGAAATGTTCACACATAACTCCTTTAACCGGCTCTGATACCAAATGACACAAGGATACCCCCGCTTTACACCCACAATATGCATAAAAATGCATCCACACATCTGTCCCAAGTGTTTAACTTACAAAGGAGTCAAATATTCCATCTCTAATGGTTAAGGCCCTCTTTTAGTCTCATGCGGAATGATTCATAGACTTACCAAAGTCTACACATTAACCCACCTTTTCCTTATAAGAGGAAATTAATCACCCCGCTTTAAACCTTCTATTGAGACTTTTAAACTCCTTAAGTCCGCATATATAACCTTTTCCTTCTTACCTTTGATTATACATGGTTAATACATAAAACTTACCCATCGATGCTATTTTCCTTATAAAACCACTTACAAAGGAAAATAGCCGCTAACACACCTTTTTTCACCTCGGTACAACCTCTACACAATTTCTGAGGCTACCTTTATCGCAATCGGGCATTGCTCCCTTCACAGGTTATACATACATGCCTCATCACCCCTACGACTCCAATATGCGAATATCAGAATCGTTAATATATGTTTTAGCCTTAAAAAGGCTCAGCAACACATCTATTGCAATTACATGGAATTGCGTTGAAATCCTGCTCCGAACATATATAATAGATTTCAAATTCTATGCAGCCACATTCATAACTATCGGCGAGTCCACTCCTCTGTATTAACTCTTTTCACCGCTCCGATATGCCCGATCTCTGATCACCGATCGACACTTTATCGGCTGTCAGCGATATTGGAGTATCGCTTATCGACAATATCACCCATCGGCACATCCATATTTGCCAGCCCTAGCTCCTCTGATTCCAAATTAGCTATCAAATCATGACCATCAATCTCGTTCATGATCCGACAGTTGTGATTAACTCACGTGATTGAATTTCGCTCAACCTCAAGGCCAGACTCCTTCCATTTCCATGCGCCGATTTGATATCCTTACAGACCCGATATGGATATAAGCCACTCTTTATAGGATTTCAAGTCCTAATTCTAAATCAGACTATGTTTTGCGCTCATTTTTAGTGTAGGTCGAGGTTTTCGCTTGTGGGACTTAAACTGGATAATAAACTTCGTCGATGCAATATTTCACCTTGCTCCTCAGCAACATCATCTGGACCATTGATCTTCCAAATCCATCAGCTGCTGAGCACTGACACTTTACTGCTTCGCTCCTCCTTTTTGCTTAGTTTTTACACTAAGTCTTCAGTTCTTCTATGGTTTTGCTCTTCTTCAAAGGTTTCGGCCTTTATGTTGTTTTACTATGTGATTCCTCCCGATCTTAGCTTTAATCCCTCTAATGGATTCAATGGTCCATTATGATCCTCTGAATCGCTCTTCTCCTCTATGCAGTCCTTCATAACTCTACCTTCTTCTTGCGTTGTTGAATTACCTCTGAGCTTTACTCTTCTGTGAAATATCACTTCATTATTTCACCCCAAAGCTTTACTCTGTTTCTTCAATTGGATTCAAGGATCCATTCATGATTCCTTTGAATCATTATGTTCCTCTGTGTCCTTCAGAATTCTGCCTACAACCTGTTACAGAGCCTACGAATTTACAAGTAATTCATTCATGAAATACTCTTTCAACACACTGACACAGTCATGAATAAACATATATATATATTATTATATAATATATATATATATAATATAATATATATATATATATATATATATATAAACAGTCAATTACATATCTGAGACTTTGTGTCTTGCACAGCCCTGTTCTTCAATATCATGGCCTTCTTGTGCTCTACCCATAGGCTTACATTTATGCCAGAATGTTTTGTTAAACTAATCCTAGCTTGACTCCTAAATCCTCTGAACTGACTCCTAAATCCTCTGCCCACTTCTATTTCAATTAATTCCTAAAAGATCTCTCTTGTCCCTCAAATCATGAAACTAATTAAAGCGTCATGATTGACTTCTAACTCTTGTAATTTATTCACCACTCATGTTCTCATTTATTTGAGAGCATTCACAACTTCCTCTCCTTATCTAATTAAATCACTTAAAGCCAAAATATTACAATAACTTGAGACTTAGGAAACTACTTCTCTAAAGATACATGACTCCCTATGTCTACTTATTTATAATGATTTTCTCTTGGGTTGAATGCTCCTGCATCACATGTACACACGAAGCAAAGACCTTGAGCTTGACCAGAACATGGTCGCAAGCAAGACATTGACATCAACATCCAAGAGCTTGGGTGGAATGAAAAAGCAAGGTGGGTGCAAAGGCTCACACGAGTTCACGGAGTGAACCCAAGTGTAAGCAACCATCAAGCGAAACTCTCAAGGGAGGCCCCAAATTTGGGTGTAAGCCAAAATTTTGGAGGGTGGTTGTAGCCGCTACAACAGTCCCATACAAGGAACATTTGTTTGACATAGTGGTTAATCCCCTTGGCTATTACTGGGGATGTTGCAAGTTCAACCCCATGGACCTTCCATTCCTAGATTTTGGATAATACACAAACTTCAAATATAGATTGTGTATGTTCAACAAACAACAAAATTTGTTGGTGCATTGGTTATATGGATTGGGGTGTCAATGGAGGTTATGGGGTTGATCCACATCAATGCTATATATATCCCTATATTATTTTATTAAACATTGAATAAGAGTTAGTTCCATTCCATTATAATGGAAAAATGTTTTCAAAATAGTAAAACGTTGGATTTACACATAGAAGGTCGAGGGTTCGATATGTTCCCCAACTCTCCTTTTTGCAACCATTAATCAAACATTCCTATATAATTATAATTTGCCCCATGTAAACTTTTTATTGGCCCATGTCATGCACAATCACCTTGCTAATCAACCTCTCATGTCATGTTGCATTAACCGGCCACAACATTTCCACATCAGTATTATGTTAGTGCCACATCACTTTTCCATGACATCACCCATATGGTCAACATTCCATGTGTCATATGTCGATTGGCCCACCTATCAATATTCATACTACCAAGTCAGCATCCATCATTTGTTTGTGCTTCCATGTGTTACACCCCACAAAATCTTTGCTTGTTTCTCAACATTTTTAGAACACCATAACATTCTCATACAATGTCCATTTGACTTCATTCAAGCATAATTGGAAAAATATTGATGAGATATTCAACATCGATGCCTTTGCATTATCATTTGAAGGCATCAATTTTTCTCGACTGTGAGGATCCACCTAGATCACTTCTTCAATTCATCTCTTAGCTCATCCTTTTACCACTTCCATTTGATTTTCTTTCCGTATTTTAATATTTTGAATCTCCTTAATGAGTGTTTCATTAATTTTTTTTATCTTACAAAACTCATCCCATTTTTTCTTGATCTCTTCTTTTGTTTCTTTTAAGTCATCTTCAATTTTATACATTACTTCCATATTTAAGACCTTGATCCATTTTATTGAGAAAATATATTCAAATACTTCCCATGCCATGTTTCGTCAAGTGCCATTATCAACACTCATCCACCACCCCATAGCTTCATCATATATTTTTAAGTTTTTTCCCACAAAAGAGATAAACCGTGTTCCTATTCTATCCTAAACCATTCGGTAGGATCCATTTCATATTTTCCATCATCGCCTAAAAATCTAGGAATTTCCATTCCCTCTTGAGTGAGGTCAAGCCCAGACCCTTAAATTACAACCCAATATATTATTAATAATCATCTCCAATAAGTATGATCATTTTCAACATATACTCTCCTAGGTTTTCTCCTTCTAGTAACTTTTGAATATTTCTAGTTTAATCTTATGGATCCATCACATTAAGAATTTTGTTGTGCCAACTTTTCAAACCATCAAGTGTGGTTCATCATCAGAGAAAAAAAAAATGGATGAAAATTTGATCATGCCTAGGAATAAATATGGGAGGGGAACCCTAGAATCGAGGGAATAAATCAATTAATAATAATAATAATAAATAATAAATAACAAAATAAATAATAAATGAAATTTAATGGAAGGAGCAAGGCAAGGCAACTAACCCTAACTAGCTTTTCCTTGGTTCGTGCCTCCCATCATCGACCTCTTGTGAGCACTCCCTCATTGGTGTTTGGTCTCCAGTGTGTAGTGGCTCTCAGAATGGTCATTTGACGTTTGATGGCTCTTTCCAGCATGATCATACCGAGGAACGGTTGTTGGCACTATGAATTGGGCGGTTTTGATGTGTGGCTCATGGTTTCGAGCCCCTTTTCCTTTGTTGATGGGTCATGTGTTTTTAGGGCTCGGTGTCTCATGTTTTGGGTGTTGTTCTTTTATATGGTCCATGCGACATCTATTCTCTAGGGACTCTGTTTCCATTGACGATTTTTTGCACATAGGTTTTCTTTTTGGGTGTCATATCTGCCATGACATTTCCCTTTCACTACTATAGGGTTTGGCATGACTAGGTGTTGCAGGGTTTTCTACACTTCTGATTACCGATATTATGATGATTCGGGCTCATGGATTTCTTGGCTATGTGGTTTTGGGGTTTGTGGCTCTCAGTTCATCCCCTTCATCAAGCTTACATGTTGAAGTTTATTCTTGTTTATCGTAATGTATTAATGCCCATTTTGGGCATTGTTTCAGTGGCCCCTTTTAGGTTTTTGCTGTGTCGAGCCTACATGCCTTATATTGTTTTTTCTTCTCTATTTTTTGGCCTAGGTTTTACAATATTTTTTTCCACTTGTAGGATCTAGCAAATCCTGGTGAATGCACTTCAAGTGCATATGCAAAATGTATTTTTTTCCACAAATCTAAATGAAAATACAAAATATTTTCGATGGAAAAATAATCAATAATGAATAATAAATAAATAAAACCAATTAGTGTTAAAAATGGAATAAAATAAATCAAAGAAGCAACGAAAACAAAGAAAACTAAAAAAAAAATTATTAAAAAAAGTAATATACATATTTTTTTATTATTAGAAATCATATATATATATATAATACACACACACACACACACACACACACACACACAAACATATTGATGCAGGAGCATCCAACTCAACATTATCATTGTATTCTAGTAGACATAGGGGATCTTGTGTTTCAAGGAAGATTGGTTTCCTAAGTATTGGATTTATGTAATCATTTAATATTTGAGTGATTTTAATGAGAATAGGAATTAATTGAATATTGTGAGGCTTTATTGTAAATGTTATCGAATATAGGAGAACATGAGAGATTTAAAATATTTGAGTGATGAGAGGATCGAGAATTGATTGTAAACCTCAGATTAGGAATTAGTTCATGATTTTATGGATTTGAGAGAATCCTTAGGGATGAGGAAGAGATTTCAGGAATGTGGTTGAGGATTCTATGGATCTAAAACTAGATATTGGTTTTATAATTCCTTTGTATAAATGTAAGCCTAAAAGGCATGTACAGAGGGTTAGATAGGTTAGATATTTGAGAGAGGCTAAATAGATAGTAGAGTGTGGTTTTGAAGCCTACGGGTAGATTTGTAAATCAAAGGCTGCTGTAAAGAAGAATTAGGCCAGAGAAACAGAAAGTTCATTCTGTAGTATTTATTTGTATTTATACATATAGAGATTGATTGGAGTTTGTATAATTGTGTAATTTAGTTGTTAAATGATGAATTTAGGTGCCATCAGAGATTTCATAAAGTAAATATATGCAGGTGGAATGGTGGCGAATACACAGATGAAGAGAAGAGGTAGAGATCCCAATTGGAGAACCAAGCGGTGCTATGGGATGACTATGATATCGAAATCACAGAGGCAAGTTCAAGAGGGACTTAATTGTGCAGCAAAAGAGAGAAACAGCAAGGAATGGGAACCATTAAAGAAAACCCGAACACCATAGAAACTTGAAGAAAATGGCATAGAACCGAAATAAACATGCGGATGGAGGAATTAAGTAATAACACTCAGCAACCGTTAGATCTGCAAGATCAACGGTTGAGATTAAATCACAACCAAGTCTTGGAGAATTGCAATGAATGAGCGTGATTAATTTTAGCCCATTGGATTGTGGCCAGATCAATGGTCATGATCTAAATCACAAACAGAAGTCAGAGGCGCAAGGGTTAGCAGCATTGTTTAGTGGTGTTACGATATCACTGACAATGATTATCAGCGATTAGTGTTTGGAACTATTGGCGATCGGGTGTCAGGATTATCAGTGTGCAGAGGTATGCGATATGTGACAAAGGTGGACCTGACGATATTTATCATCGCGGGTATAATAGATTTGAATTCTGGCTTATGCGTTCTGACAGGGGTTTTCCTTTGTAAATCCCTTTTCCCCGTGTATTTCCAATATATATGTTAGTCGGGTTTTTAAGGTAAAAAGGGTGGTATATGTGTTCCAATAATCGCGGATCGGAAGAGAAGGGGTGATGAGGCATATATGACCCATGAAGAGCCCGATTGCGATTGCGATTGAGGTATATCCTCGAAATATGTGCAAAAGTTGTACGGAAGGCAGAAGGTAGGATTTGCATACATTTCCATTTGTAAATGGTTTTATAAGGAAATTGCTCGAATGAAGGTTTTTATGTGATATATATATATATATATTATATATATATATATTATAGAGAGAGAGAGAGAGAGAGAGAGAGAGAGAGAGAGATATATATATATATATATATATATATATATATGTGACCAATGGGTTTAAAAAGTCTTAATTAAGGTTTTGATGGGATCTAAAGTTCTGATAGAAGAAATTAGAAGACCTTAATAGAGTCTTATATAAAGGCTTAAGAGTTGTTTAAAGCTCCGATAGAGAGTTTAAAGTGCAGTGATTGGTTTTGATACAAAGGAACTGTAAAAGGGGGCCTTAACCATCTTTGTGTTAAAGTTTTTACCTGGTGGGTCATATAAATTCCTAGTAAATGGATTTATGCATATTTATGAATACTGTGGGTATTTGTTGGGGTAACCCTGCATCATTTTGGTATCAGAGCTGAATTATAAACGAAACATTTAGTATCAGGCAGAAGAAAGAAACTATGGGTGAAAGTTCTTGAAAGAAATCAGAACAAATATATTTGGTAAGATGTGTATGCAGGTAAGGGATATCATATTCTAATCTGACAGTGAAGCAACCAGAGTATAGCTGGGAGAATGGAGAAGAACAATTAAGTTCTTAGAGGCAGGTAAGGCAAAATTAAGCAGAGCTTGCAGAGACAGGAAGAATCCACAATAATGTTTTGAAGAATGGAGGTTCACTCAAATGTGAAGAGTGGATGGAGAAATTGTGCACGTATTATTTTATTTAATTCTAATTTGGGTTTGTTGACAAAGAGATAGATTGAAGATTGATGGTTGCAGCTAATGAAGTATCTCAGCAGAAGGAAATCAAGCCTTAAGAAGCAGTAATGAAGGAATTGTTAAGGATTTTTGAGTGGAAAGGAAACTCAACAAAGAAGAAATTGTTGTTGATAGCTAAAGCTTTGCCAAGATAAAGCTGAAGGACTGGAAGAAAGAATCTGATTCTAAATCTGATTGACAGTGGTTGAAGATTGAGAATTTGTACAATGGAAGCATGAATATCTGTTGAAACATGTTTGCAGAAATGGTGAGATCCTGAAGGTAGGTGAAGGTATGCATTTTGTCTAATGAGTAGCAGATATGAATGAATGAAATTTTAGAGCAGGATTATAGTAGTTAAACTGTAAGAGGGATGTTTGTAAGTTTTGAAGTAACAGAGTTTGAAGATACAACTGAAAGCTAGTGGAAAGGATAGTCCATTCAAAAGTGCAAGTGAATGGGAGGACAAGATCAGGTAGAGATCTTGAAGGTAAGATGATATGATTTTATTTTAATTGGATTTGAAGATTGAAAATTTGTGGTCTTTGCATTGAAGCAAAAGAATTGTTGCAACTCCCAAAAGGAAATTCCACACAGGATGTGGGTAGAATTGCTAAGAGATAAAGGAAGCTGGTAAGGGTTTCTAAGTGGAAGCAGAAATGTGACAAAACTTTGAGGAATTCCAATAGAGATTGGATAAAGAGAACAATTGTGTTCTTTGAGAGTACAGATGAGTTGAAGGCTAGAAGGAGTAAAGGTGTTGCTCAAAAGGAGGTCCCAGAGATAGGAAACCAATTGCTTACCAAAATACCGAGTGAGGAGAGCTTGGTGAGGTAAGTGGCAACAGGGAGGACTTGTTGTGGAAGAGGCTTTAGTGCAACTCATAGTGAAGTGAGTGGGGAACTCATAGAGATGGAGAGATGATGACCCGTGACAGTCATAGCAGAGGTTCTATAAGAGATCACAACAAAGGACAAAAGGATAAGGATGTCAAGGCAAATGGCACACAGAGACAATTAAGAAAAGAGGAATATGAGAGGGAGAAGGCTGAGATAGCAGTTCAGCTTGAAGTGTTAATGGAGATGTTGCAAAGAAATGAAGTAGACCAGAAACATGGTTTTGTCATGCAAAAGAAAGTGAAGTGGCAGTGGCTACAAGAGAGGAGGAATCAGCAGGTGAATATGCAGTTAGTAAAGGAGCTAAGGGAACTTCAATAGATTATAGATGCCAAACAGAGGATAGAGAAACTCGAAAGAGTTGAGATATAGAAAAAGGGAGATGCTGAAGAAGATGTTGAAGTTTCGATTTGTGAACCAGAAAGTGGACCATTAATTTTTTAAAGTGATGAAGAGCCAGAAGAGTTGAATCATATGAATGATTTGAAGTAGCCAGAAGACTGGATGATTGAAGCATCAAGTGAGATCAAAAGGTCTTGTATTTTTAAAACTAATGATTTGTGTATGATTGCAGGTTTGGAAGAAGATATGTAGTCTTTTAAAGCTATCAAAGATGTGAAAGAATACCTTCCAGGAGATGCAAGTTTTGAAGTAGAATATGACACGGAGACTGGAAAAGAATCAGTTGACTATAGTGAACAAGTACTGGAAGACATCATTGAAACAGATGATGAGAAGGAGAGACTTGTTGACAGTCTCAAGATTTCTTTGAATTTGAATCAACATACTGATGTGCTAACAGAAGAAGAAAGATCAGAGCAACATACTGAAGTGTTGCCAAAGGAAGAAGAGGTGGACAGTCAAATGAAAGAAGATGAGGAAGAACATATACTGAAAGATGTTAAGAAAGATTTAGCAGAGGAAGAAGGACCATATGTGATGATGGATCAATAACAAATAAAGAAATGGGAGATTGTGTAAAATTACCAAAATTCACTCCAAATAAAATCATTGAGTTATACGGAGAATTAGATTTTCAGAGAAGAAAGTTGGAAGAGTAGAGGATAAATGTTCAGGATAAATTGTTGAAGAAGGATGACAAAATAGTTGTCATAAATAATAATCGAGAAGAAGTTAACAGGTGCAGAAAATAGAAGTAGGAGATTGTTCTAAAAGACAATATAGCAGTGGCAGAAAAGGTGAAAAACATCAGTAAAGAAGAGGGTAAGGATGAAAGGGAGGTGATCAAGATGAGTGCAGAACAAGCAAGAATAAGAGTTCAGCAATCAAGAGATGAAAACAGTTAGCAGATAGAGGATATATTGGATAGGGAGATTGAACTAATAAGAAGATTAATGATGAAAGTGTCTCAGAGAAAGACAACAACAAGAAAGAAAAGGAGTGACAACAGGAGGAAGACAACAGTAGACTATGAAAGCAGAGCAAGTGGAGCATTGCAGCACAAGGTATGGAGACCTGGAGAATAGTAGCAAATAATAGCAGCAATAGAATGGTTGACAAGCAAGGACAGATTACAAAATAAAGTCTGGGATCCAGGAGGAAATAATTATCCAAACTTATGACCAGGTGGTCATAAATTTTCTTACATGGGGAGTCTGATGCAGGAGCATCCAGCTCAAAATTATCATTGTATTCTAGTAGACATAGGGGATCTTATGTTTCAAGGAATATTGGTTTCCTAAGTTTTGGATTTATGTAATCATTTAATATTTTGAGAAATTTTAATGAGAATAGGAATTAATTGAATATTGTGAGGCTTTATTGTAAATGTTCTCAAATATAGGAGAACATGAGAGACTTAGGATATTTGAGTGATGAGAGGATTGAGAATTGATTGTAAACCCCAGATTAGGAATTAGTTCATGATTTTATGGATTTGACAGAATCTTTAGGGATGAGGAAGAGATTTTAGGAATGTGGTTGAGCAATCTATGGATCTAAAACCAGAAATTGGTTTTAGAATTCCTTTGTATAAATGTAAGCCTAAAAGGCATGTACAGAAGGTTATATATGTTAGATATTTGAGATAAGCTAAATAGATAGTAGATTGTGGTTTTGAAGCCTATGGGAAAATTTGTAAATCAAAGGCCACTGTAAAGAAGAATCATGCCAGAGAAATAGAAAGTTCATTTTGTACAATTATTTATTTGTATTTATACATACAGATATTGATTAGAGTCTGTATAATTGTGTAATTCAGTTGTTAAATGATGAATTAGGTGTCATCAGAGATTGCATAAAGTAAATATATGCAAGTGGAATGATGGCGAATACACAAATGAAGAGAAGAGGTATATATCCTAATTGGAGAACCAAGCAGTGTTATGGGATGACTGTGATATCGAAATCCCAGAGGCAAGTTCAAGAGGGACTTAATTGTGCAGCAGAAGGGAGAAACAACAAGGAATAGGAATCACTAAAGAAAACCTAGACACCATAGAAACTTGAAGAAAATGGCGTAGAACCAAAATAAATAGGTGAATGGAAGAATAAAGTAATAACACTCAACAACCATTAAATCTAGAAGATCAACAGTTGAGATTAAATCGCAACCGAGTCTTGGAGAATTGAAATGAACAAGCGCGATTAATCGTAGACCATTGGATCGTGGCCAAATCAATGGTCACAATCTAAATCACAATCAGAAGTCAGAGGCACAAGGGTTAGCAGTGTTGTTTAGTGGTGTTGCGATATTGCCGACAACGATTATTGGTGATCAGTGTTTGGAACTATTGGCGATCAAGCGTCGGGATTATCGGCGTGCAGAGGTATGCAATATGAGATGAAGGTGGACCCAATGATATTTATCATCGCAGGTATAATATATTTGAATTCTGGCTTATGCTTTACGGTGGGGTTTTTCCTTTGTAAATCCCTTTTCCCGATGTATTTCCAATATATATGTTGGTCGGGTTTTTAAGGTAAAAAGGGTGGTATATGTGTTCTGATAATCGCGGATCGGAAGAGGAGGGGTGATGAGGCATATATGACCCATGAAGAGGCCGATTGCAATTGTGATTGAGGTATAGCCTCGGAATATGTTCAAAAGTTGTACGAAAGGCAGAAGAAGGTAGGATTTGCATACATTTCCCTTTGTAAAGGGTTTTATAAGGAAATTGCTCGAATGAAGGTTTATATTATATTATATATATTATATATATTAGAGAGAGAGAGAGAGAGAGAGAGAGAGAGATATATGCGACCAATGGGTTTAAAAAGGCTTAATTAATGTTTCGATGGGATCCAAAGTCCCGATAGAAAAAATTAGAAGAAAGACCTTAATATAGTCTTATATAAAGGCTTGAGAGTTGTTTAAAGCTCCGATAGAGGGTTTAAAGCGGGGTGATTGGTTCTGATACAAAGGAACTGTAAAAGGGGGCCTTAACCATCTTGATATTGAAGCTTTGACCTGGTGGGTCATATAAATTCCTGGTAAATGGATTTATGCATATTTATGCATATTGTGGGTATTTGCACGGGTAACCCTCCATCACATACACATACACACACACACACACACACACACACACACATGAAAATCAAATAATTATTAGAAACCAAACAATATATATATATTAAAGAAATATTAACTAATAAAAGGAGGGTTAATATTAATAACTAGGGAACTCATCATTAAGTAGAGGGGTTGTTAATATTAGAAATTAAACATAAACATAAGAAAATTTCATATAAATTACAAGAAAGTAGTAATAATTATCATTATTAATAAAATGGGGGGCAGAGGTAAAAAAAAATGTACAGAAGGGTGAGGGGGAGAACAAGGAAGGGAAAAAGGACAAAGAGGGGAAAAATCAAGAAGAAACAAATTTGAAGGTCAGAGTGGGAACCCAATTTTTGCTAATTATCCACCCATCATTCCTGTTAATATTATTGGCCCGCTTCTCAATTTCAATGAATTCATTAAATTTTTTATGGTGATAATGATCATTTTTTTCCAGAACACTAGAATCTTCAATACAAATGTGGTGTTTAGTTTTCTCAGAATGCTCAGCAAAGGCAAAGGACTGAGAACAATTATGTTTGATGTCAGCAAGGTGCTCCTGAATTCTAATCTTAATAGAATAACCCACAAGGTAACAAAAAACATACCAACATGGATCATTTGAAACCAATTAGATTAGTTACAAACCCTAACTTCCACAAGCTATATCTCGAAAAGTGTTACAAATCAAAATATTAAATTTGATTGCTTGTTATTAAATATTTCTTCTCAATCAGTTCAGAGAATATTTTGATAGAGATGAAAAGGTAGAGAATCGCGGAGCGGAGCAGGAGCGCGTGAGCAAGACCTAGGAGATCAGCGAGCTGCGCAACCGGCTCGGCCTCAGCCGCGAGGCCTGCAATCCGGGCCCTGGCCGCAGCCATGGCCCATCCAGATCCTTCCCAGGGGGATGCTGAGAAAGCTTTCTCAGATCTGGTAAAGTCCCTTCCCCCTTCCCGCCCCAAACCTACAACTTCAAAATTTGTCAAGAAACTAGATATTCTCCAAGAAGTCCAGCTGCCTCCATCTCTTCCTCAAATGGCAGCTCTATCACTTGCAGAAAAAGGACTCATAGGACAGTTTACGGGTTTATGGCCTTCACCAAGAACAGTCCAAAGATGGGTGGAAAGGAATTGGTCCGACAAAATCCAAGGAAAGATCTCAATCCGTTTCTGCGGAAAAGGTTACTACACCTTTTATTTTGAAACCAAAGCAGATAAGGATCTGATATTCAGGAATGGGCCCTATTTCATGGACTCCCGTGGGCTATATTTAAATAAGTGGACCCCTGATTTCGACCCAAAACTGGACATCCCCAATGTTGTTCCAGTATGGGTCCGTCTTCCTCATCTACCCTTGCATTGTTGGGGAGATGAATCGGTCAAAGCAATCGGGAACGCGACAGGGAAATAAATCGACAGAAGTGAGCCCAAGGACAACATGCAAGCCTGTGCAAGGATCTGCATGGAAGTGGACCTCGGGAAAGGACTGCCGGAAGCCATCAAGCTTAAGGTGGACGACTGGAGCTACATACAGCAGCTGGACTACGAGCAAATACCCTTCAAATGCAAGGTATGTCATGAATATGGGCACTTTGCTAATAGATGCACTAAAGTAACTAACTTGGAAACTGAAGATCAAGGAGGACACTGGGAAACTGTGAAAAAAAAGAAAGCAGCCCCCTCATCCAAACCTGAATCAACTTCTGATCAACCGGGCCCTTCCTCCCACCGCCCCAATTCTCCTCCTCCCAAACCCTCGGGCCCATCCCAAGATCCTCCCTTCCCCTCATCCTCCAACCCTTTCCTGATTCTAGCCTCTGATGATCCTCAATCTGACCAGCCCTCCCTTGAACTACCTGACCCTCCCTTGATCACTTCGATCCTCTCCCAGCATTCCTCTGAGCCTCCCCCTCCTAGAACCACCAGAAGCTCTTCAAAAGAAATTGGCACTTCAAGTGATCTCCACAAGAAGCTTGGACCAGGAAGGAAGTCAGCCAAGCAGCATCGAGAAGAAAGCACTCAAAAGGAAATTGCCCTAGGAATCCAAACCCCTATGGAATCCTTTATGTCAGGACATCAAGAAAAGGAAATAGCAGGGAAAGACCACGAGAGGCGAGCACCTCCTCGCTCGAATGTACCATGATGAAGCTCCTATCCTGGAACAGCAGGGGCATGGGGCACCCCTCCCAAACAACTGCCTTAAGAGACCTTCTTCAAAATGAAAGACCCGAAATCCTCTTGATCCAAGAAACCAAACAAAATCAAAATGAAATGCAGAAGATCGTAGATGCCCAAAAAAACTTCTCAGGAGCCAGCAGCAATTCCAGAGGAGCATCTGGAGGAATTACTACCATGTGGAACAATCAATACTGGGATTGCAAGTCAACCATTCTCAACCAAAATTGGTTAAGGACTAATCTGAACAGCAAAGAGGAGAACTGTGATATCATCATTTACAATGTCTACATCCCCAACCATTACAGAGAAAAGGAGCAGTGTTGGAAGGAGCTGAAAGAAAATATAGATAATGAGCAGAACCCAGATATCATATTAGCTAGAGATTTTAACTTAGTCCTCCACGCGAATGAGAAAAGAGGGGGCAATTTCACCCACGACCCCTTCAGAAGCCAGCTGGAAGGAATAATGTCAGAACACGAATTGGTTGATATCATTCCAAAAAACTGAAAATACACTTGGAACAATAGAAGGATGGGGCCAAGCAATATCTGGAACGACTGGATAGAGTTCTGGTTAACATCTCCCTCCTCTCCTCCTTTGCTACGAGGCACACCAAAATTCTCAGCGCCACAGCCTCAGACCACTTTCCCATTCTCCTTACGATGGAATCCCTCTCTCAATTGGGACCAATTCCATTAAGATATAGTCCGCTGTGGAGAAATAACGCATCGGCTGAAGCTATCATAGAGACCACCTAGAAACAGCATGTAGAAGGCTCTCCTAGCCATATATGGGAAACAAAAATCAGGAGCGTTAGAAAAGCCCTCAAAGAATGGGCAAAAATCAGCTATCAAGAACCAGAAAAGATAAAAAAAAAAATACAGTAGAACTTGGAGGAAGTCCAAAAACAAATTGAAGACCAAGGGCTTACCCATCAGCTAAAAAACAAGGAATGGGAAATACAGGGACAGCTCATGCACATCAAGAGAGAAGAAGAGACAAAGTGGAGGGTTAAATCGAGACAGCTATGGTTGAAAGAAGGAGATAAAAACACAGCTTACTTCCACAAGCAAGCTACAGCCAGGAAGACAAGGAACAACGTAAGTGCTATTACTGACAGCGAAGGCAGCCATCATAGCAACCAAGAATCCATCAAGAGGGCAGCCTCTCTTCATTTCAAGAGTCTCCTCACTGAAAATCAAGAAGAAGCCGACTACTCTGAGCTGTTGCAGTACCTCCCGAAAGGCATTACTCAAGAAATGAATGAAAGCCTAAATCGAGAAATAGAGGAGGAGGAAATCAGGAAAGCAATCTGGACACTGCAGCCGGACAAGTCTCCAGGACAAGATGGTTTTCCAATCAACTTTTACAGGGATCATTGGCAGCTAATAAGAAAAGATCTTGCAAAAATGTTGAGGGGAATACAAAGGAAAGGGAAAATGGGGGGCTTCACAAACTCAACTTTCCTTGCTCTCATTCCCAAGGAAAATCGACCCACCTCTTTCTCCAGGTTTTGGCCAATATCCCTGTGTAATTCCTCATACAAGATATTCACGAAAATCATAGCTACGAGACTCCAGCCCCTCCTCCCATCTCTAATCTCTGAAAATCAAGGGGGCTTCCTATCTAATAGGCAAATCCATGACACAATTACTTTGGTCCAAGAAGCCATTCACTCCAGCACCTCTAGGCAAGAGAAAGGATTTGTTCTCAAACTCGACTTAGCCAATGCCTTTGACCGGGTAAGGCATTCCTTCTTGTTTGCTGTCATGGGGAAAATGGGATTCAACTCCACCTTTATTAGCACTATTGCCGCTTATATATCAGGACCTTGGATATCACCTCTGATTAATGGGCGCCCTTGTGAAGCCTTCCAATCCTCCAGAGGACTAAGGCAAGGCTGCCCTCTCTCTCCTTACCTATTCATTCTTATGGCTGAATCCTTTAGCAGTGCTCTAGAACATAATAGAAGAGTTGGCCTCATCTCTGGCATCAAATTCGGGAACGGAGTCAAGAACATCAACCACTCCCAATTTGCTGATGACACCCTCTTGATTGGAGGAGCTTATGCAACCATTGCAAGGCGCTTCAAAAATCTCCTCGACCAATTTATGGATTACTCAAGGGGAGCGGTCAACTTCCACAAAAGTTGCATCTATGGCTGGAATATTTCTAACCAAACAGCCCACAGCATCGCCAACATCTTTGGAGTCGCATACAAAGAAAAATGGGATCACTTTACCTACCTTGGGATGCCGGTCAGTCTGGGACCATTAAAAGCAGCAACTTGGAATGAAATAATAGACAAAGTCAAGAGGAAGGTCCAGCAATGGGGAACTCATTGGCTCAACCCAGCAGGCAGGCTAATTTTACTCAAATCAGGTATAACCTCCTTACCCCTATATAGATTTACCCTTTATCAAGCTCCTGCTATTTTTCATCACAAACTGGAAGTCGCCCTCCGAAATTTCTTGTGGCAAGGAGGGAAAAAATAAAAAAATAGATTTAATCTGGTCAGCTGGAAAAGTGTAATTCAATCTCAGGACAGAGGAGGTCTGGGGATAAGAGCTCATAAAATCCTAAATCTGGCATTTGGGATCAAAATGGCCTGGAGGCTAAGACTTCTTGAAAATGGCATCCCCAATAGAGACTCCACCAAAATTTGGCACCTCTGCAAGAAAGCAATTCCTTTTCTCAGGCAAAACACCTCAAAGATCCCTAGAGGAGGGGACAGCATTAACTATGCCACTGATAAGATAATGGGACTTCAACCTCTAAATACTATTGAAGAAGCCATCCCCATTATTCATCACCTCAATAGTAAAGGCATCCATAGGCTAGGGCAAATATCGAAATGGGATGCGGACACAGGTGCCTGGACTGATTGGGAATTCCCAGGTATACCTTCAGCATTAGAAGCGAGTCTCAAAGCTCTCAAAGCTAATCTTCACAATAGAGCCCCAATAAAAAAAGGAGCAACAGATGGACTTCGATGGGATCCCATGGGTTCATGTTACACCATCAAGTCTGGGCACCACTATATCTGCAATAGCACATATCAGATCCCCATCTGGAATCATTGGCGAATAATCTGGAAATCAGAGGCCATTCCCAAAATCAAATTCTTCATCTGGCTGTTACTAAAAGGAAAAGTACCCACAGCAGAAAATTTAAGAAAGAGCGGGATCAACGGTCCATCCAGATGTCCCAACTGCTGCTCAGCAGAGGAGACAATTCAACATTTGTTCCTAGATTGCCCCTTCGCCAAGAGATGTTGGATCAAAATGTCATCCTTGGGCAATATAAACTGGCAATCCCAACACAACATTCCTGATACAATATATGAATGGAAAAAGAATTACCCATGGAAAGACAAAAGGAGTAGGATTGTTAAAAGAATCTGGGACACCATTCCTCATACATTACTTTGGAGAATTTGGCTAACAAGGAACAAAAAGATCTTTCAAAACAAAGAGAGCAATGTTCAAACAACATGCAACAAAGCCCACATCTTTGCTCAAGAGGCAATAGCAGTCAAGTATAAAGGAAAAATCCAAACAGAAGACTACTCAGTGGAAGAAAGATTAGTCATCAGTCACATACTGGAACGGCCAAGACAACATCAGGAGACTCAGAGAGCAGTCAGATAGCAGCAAGCTCAAGTCAAGGAGTGGGAAATCAGATTACCAGCTTAGGACTACAAGAGGTGGATACAGAGCAACAACTGCCCAACATTATTCTTCGATGGAGCCTCAAAGTCAAACCCAGGCCAAGCAGGAGCAGGAGGAGTAATATTGAATGAGTCCGGGGACAGCATATGTATTTATGAATGGAGCCCGGGAGAAAAAACAAATAACAATGCAGAGGCATTAGCTTTATATCAAGGATTAATTCAACTAAAGAGCCTGGGCATTAAAAGGGCATTAGTTTTTGGGGATTCGGCAATCATAATTCGCCTTATGATCTATAGTCAGCGATCCCAAAACAGTAACCTCCAGCAGCATATAGAGCGCATCAAGCTCCTCCTCAATCACTTTGAGTACATTAAGTTTTACCACATACTCCGCACACTAAACATGGCAACGGACAAGCGAGCGAATAACGCAGTAGGAAGGTGGGCAGGAGCGTTAAGATGCAATAATATAGACAGTTTTCATCCCCTACCATGAATCAGAATAATCATAGCACAGCCCAGCAATGCTTGGTCAAACAAGCGTGTGAGGGGCATGGATTTCCCATACGAAGGACATGTCGCAGAACTCGTAGCACACAAAACTAGCCTCAATCGATCCTTGGCAGAAGCAACCACCTGCCAACAGACAACAAAAATCACTTCAACTCCGACATCAGGAAAAAAGACTCAGCAAAGGAGGATTGTCTGAGAGATTTGGAGCAGACCACCAGCCCTCTCGTGATGCTGAATCTTGCTTGGGAATCCGACCACCGCCTGATTCAATCTATAAATGTAACGCCCAGCAATCAAAGTATCGCCCATCGCGAACAAGAGATAGTGCAGCAGCTGCAACCTGGAGCAAGCGTTCTTCTTGAGAGCTACAGGATGGACACCTCTCTAGTATCGTCTCTTTACTCACAACCCAGTCTCATACTAATCATTGCTACTGTGATTTACAGGAACGCCAAAGTCAGGCACAGCAAAGCGACTTCCCCTGCAGCTCTCCTCTCTCCTCATTTAGCTCCTTCCTCTCTTCAATACAACCCCACATTCCCCCTTCTCTCCTTCTCGAATCTCCCTTGTTTCATCCTTTTTTTCATCATCCGGCACCTGAGCATCTCGGACTCGTGCAGTGGGTTCCCCTTCATTCTCTTAGCTCCATCCCCTCCTCAGTTCAACCCCGTATCTTCCCTCCTCTGCTTCTTAAACCTCTTCTATCTCGCCCTCTATTCCATCATCCGGCACCTGGGCTTTCTCTTCTCGGTCTCGCGCAGTGAGTCCCCCTTTAAAATTTCTAGTGGAACGGTTACTTTGCACGCAGGCTTTACCCACTCCCTCGCCAGCATCCTCAGAACCTGTTATCTTGTTAGCTCACCCTTCAACGCTCCTATTTTTCCCGCTTATCTCGCCTCTATTCTCACCTACTTCTCTCACCGTAATATCCCTCCAACAATGGCGCGCAGTGAGGACTGATTTCACTGCTCAGATTTGCAGGCTGAGCTGGAGGAAATAAGGACACAGCAAACTATTTTGGATGACAAGCAAAAATTATTGGATGCAAGACTGGAAGAGCATGACAGACGCCTGGATGAGCAGATTAGAAGGATCTTTGAACAGGACCGCATCAATACTGAGAAATATAAAGCAGAAATTCAGCTGTTTATGCACAAAGCAGCTTCCCTCCAAGAGCAGTTCAGACAGCTCATCAACCGCTGCGCCCACGCTGAGGAATCAATATCCATACTCAAGTTCATGATGGAAAAGAAAAATGCCATTGCCACCAGCTCCTCCAGCGTTAAGCAAGAAGTTAAAGATGACCAGCCGGAGGAATCAACTGCAAGACATATTCAACACATCATGATAGACTGAATGAACTATAAATGCATCTTTCTGTTATTTTCCTTCATTAGAATCTATAGTAGTACTGGTCTAGATAGTAGCAAAAATAGAAAAGTAAGGATCAAGGAGGTAGTCTATTTTTGTAAACCCCTTGATCATAGACAATCCACGCATATTATGTACCAGGGGAGACTAAATCCCTGGAATTTTTCAGAATATAATACATAGCAACCGAACTTTTAAAAAAAAAATATTTCTTCTCAATCTCCTCAAAATTTCATGGTCTAGAACGTCTCAAAAAGGAATAATAAAAATTACATGATGACTCAATTGAAATAGAAAAACCCTAGGATCATATGCTCTGATACCAAATGTTATGATTCAAAGATGTGAGAAACCAAAAGTATACACCATGTACACAAATGTGGATCACAACTCCATAGAATAGATAAGTTACACAATAACTCCTTAAATAAAAGGAGGAACACCTTCATATAACCCAAGGCATTCACACATCTAAATCATATGTCCTTAATAATGACTACATGATCTCTATGTATACATATTCACACATTGAACATGCAGCCTCCTTATCATTAGGCAAACACTATTAAATACACATTTACACGTTACATGTACATTTTGCCCCATATATGCTCTCCCTTGAGGTCATGTAATCCCATATATGTTCACCGTGGGGTCATATCAAAGAGTACAAGAAATCAACCAACTTAGAAGAGATTCTACTTTATTAGGATCTACCCTTACTCCATGTACATCTATGCCAAAACTAAGATAAGAGATTGAAGCTTGAGCAAATAATCATTTCATAGATCAACATATAAATGATTTTGGTAAAGTATGCTAGGAAATTATCCAAGTGTTGGAGATGTTCCTTCCAAGTTTTAGAAAAATACAAATATAATATGAAATAGATGATAACATGTTAATCAAGCCAATCTCTAAAAATGTAATTCCTTAACCTCATGAACATAGCAGGGGTATTTATGAGCTTAAAAGGCATTGTTGGCCATTCAAAAATATATGTTTGGGTTTTAAAAGATATTATCCTTGTATCTTCTAATTTTTTTTTTCACTTTCTGGTTCACGGATACCCGGGTCAGTGGGTAGTTGCTACGTCCAGGATTGTTCAACACTGAGTGGACGCCACCCAAAGGGCATCAACACCCCTCAGCCTATTTACTAACCTAACCCCAAGAGCTTTCGGGAATTGACCCTGTGACCTCCTGATTGGCGAGGCACTGATTTGACCGATTGAGCTAACTCTTGGGCTCTTGTATCTTCTAATTGAACCCTAACTTGATGATATCCATTTTTATGATTCATATTGGTAAAGAATTATGCACCTCAATGTTGATTAAGAAAACCATCAATGCAAGAAATGTTGAAATTGTAGCAAGAAAAGGCTTCATTTGACCAGCGCCTTAGTCAAATGAAAAAAAAATGATTTTCCACGTCAGCAAGATGAATTGGATTGTAGTTAGCTAGAGTGACATGGCCTTCTCTACTAGTTAAGTCAGTAAATTCAAGTTTGTAGGCTATAGTAGAGTTGTGCATGGGTTGATTGATAAAATCTAGAAATCTAGTTCAACTATTGTTAGTTGAACTCAGTTAACTGAGCTCTAGTAATTAGTTGAGTCAGTTGAAGGTTAGTTAATTAGTTATGATTGTTTTTAACTCACTGATATCTTAGTTAACTAGTCAATCAACTAAAAATAGGCCCAGTGATGCATGGAATTCGATTGCCTAGTTGAGTGGATGGAAAAGGCATATTTGTATTTATAATTGTATATTGTTGAGTGTATAGTGCTTTTTTCACTAAGAAGATGATCAATTCCCCTTATATTTGTGCAAGGAAATAGGGAATTTCTCTATTATTTAGGAGCTTAATTCCTCCAGGATTGCGCAAGAAAATAGGAGTATGGTTGAGGCTTGAATTGGCTAAGTGTTGGCCAGAGCAGGTCAAGAAGCAAGAGAATTGTTTTACACTGTTGGATGTGCTTTAGAGTTGAAGCAAAACATTGCAATTGTTTATATTTATCATCAGAATTAATGAAAAGAAACAGAGGGGTTTTTCCTAGTTGGGCTCCCCTATAAAATCATTGTGTTCCTTGTGTTTTGATGGTTGCATATTATTACATGTGTTTCTATCATGTGTTTTCTTTTCTGCAGAATACTAGAAGAAATTTATGTCTCTTCATTTCAGTTTGATTTCATTAGCAGTAGAAAATTTATTGTTACAATTTCTTCATGGTATCAGAGCCTCAAAAGACTACACAGAAACCCAATTCCAAATATTCTCTCGAAGAAATTTCAATTTGCAGAGTTTTTGGTGCAGATTCTCTTCAGTGCAGGAAAAATGTCTTTCAATGGATTGAGGTTGGAGTATGAATTGGAGGGCGCTTCAAATGTTTGTTCTTGGAAATACAAGATGGAAGTTATCCTAGATGATAATGGAGTATGGGAATATACACAAATTGATATTCCAAAACGAGCAGCATCAGATGCACAACAACTCTCTTAGTGGAAGAAAGACACAACAATATCCTGGAGGATTATTCTGGAGGGTGTAAGAGATCATGTGCTTTCAAACTTGCATGGAAAGGAGACTCATTTTTCAATGTAAACAAATCTCATAGATCTATTACAGAGAAGCAACTATGTCCAGATATTAGCATTGAGAGATAAACTTAGCAACATTTAAATGCAGAAAAATGAAATAATTGCACAATACCTATCCATATTGTAGAATTTCCTGCAAATTCTCTACAATCTACCTCTGAGATCTATGTAGAAAATATAACTGTAGATTAACTCAATAATGCAATATACTAAATCAAAATAATATAATCTACTTCTACTATCAAACTTGTGGAAGCTTAAAGATCGATTTGAATTAGAGCTGAACACATATAACCATAAGAAGAGGAATCAATACACATGAAACATAGAAAATACTTAGGGGAAATCCTCAAATAAAAACCCCACTAGCTATATTATCATACAAGGTGGAAATACATCAGAATTATACAAATCCTTAACTCTCAGTACAATCCTCCTAGATGCTCACAAGCAAACAAAGCTTCTCACAAGCCTTCTCCTCTACCCTCCAAGCCCCTATTTCCTTGCGTAGTTACATCTGGGTGATCCTCCTGTTACCAAGTGGAAGACTGATCACTCATATTGATCCTACACCTTGTCAGAACTACAAAATCCTCAAGGAACCTTATTCCTTCTGCATGCATGAGTTTCATTTATAGGGGAAAACATGCAATTGATACTACACTGTCCTTGACATTTAGCTCAACTGGGTCTTTCTCAGAATAGAGATGCATGAGTTTTTGATGAGGGAATCTTCAGTTATCTAGAGTACACCAGTTGAGAGCATGCATGCATCAACTGACTAATAACTCACAATTAGTTCCTCAAACAGTTTGGAACTAATTTAACTGGACTTAACTCAGCAAATTGAGTTAACTAATTACAACTCAAATATAACTCAATCTTATCTCCTTAATTAAGGGATAATCTCCTTAATTTAAGGGATAACTATTGCATGACTACAAAAAGACTTCTAACTTGAATTTCTCCAACTAATTAATCCATAATGAATTAGTTAATTATTTCCAAGCAGCTGGTGAGACTAAAGCCGAATTTAATTCACAATTTTAATTCAAGGACAAATTAAAATTGGAATATTCTAGATTCTATTTTTGTCATTTCTTGTTGCTATTTTCAACACTCCCTCTCAACAAGAAAGGAATTCAACTCGATCCCAATCCTGAACGTTTGGAATGTTCTGCATGCAACACTTCTCTCTAGTGTTGTTGCTCCAGCAACTCCAAAAACAAAAACAAAAAAAACATCCAACCTGAATCAACATTATGCATTTGTCATCAAAGTCTCTGACTATTATTGCCTCTATCAACTGAAAACTTTGCGCTTCTACTGACTTAGCCTTTCTGCATCGTTGTCAATCCTTCTCTGTGCTCTTCAGTATCTAGCTGCTCTAGCCTCTTTCACTTTGATCTTTGACTGCATCAATCCCACTGATTTCTCTTACTACTTTGTACTGTGGACTCCCGTAGCAAGGTATGATCCTTGAGATAAAACCTCTCAATGGACCCTACCCAATTTCAGCCTTCTTGAGACTATCACTTCACATCGCCCCACCTCACACCTGGAGGTATGGCTGCATGTGATCCCTCTTCCCACTTCTCCAATTGTGGCTCCTCCACAATTGTCTGAGACTTCTTCTAAGATTGCATGTTGAGAGGTAATTTACTCTCCCTCTCAACCACCAAGTCTCTAACATTTACCTTGCTCCTCAAGGCTTTTCATGTATCTTGAACCTCAAGAGCATATAGGTTCTTGGCTCGTGAAATGATCTATTTCACCTATCTCATGGTGATGTGTCTAAGGAAAACCTTTCCCTTACTAAAAAACACATCGTAGCCTTCGTCCTCTAACATCGCGACCGATACCAAGTTCTTTAGTCTAGACACATACTTCACATCTGTCAAGGTGATAGGAGATCCATGCTCCCTCTGAAAAGAAACAGTGCTCACTCCTAAAACACTAAACCTTTCGTCGTCACCCATATTTATGCACATATTGAGGTCTTTCTCCTCCAAGGTACTAAATAAACTTTTATCGCCGATCATGTGGAATGAGGCTCCATTGTCAAGATACCAACCACAACCCATCATCGATGACACCATGCATGCGATGAGGGTAAAGTCCATTTTGAACTGAGAGGCTAATGCCTCACCTTTCGATCCTTCTGAGGATCCCTTCTTGGACTTCTTCGATGGAAATTAGTCACCAAAATGATAGTCTCATGACAATTAAAAGCATCTCACTTTATACTTGTAACATTTTTCCCTCCATGAGAGAATTTGATTCGGAATGGACGCCTTCCCCTTCCCTTTCCTTGCCTTAACTCTCTGAAGGCCATATTTCTTCATCATCATCCTTGGAGAAGACCATCCTCAATGTGCTCCTCATGATCTCCTCCTGCATGAGATCTGACCTAATCATTCACAATACCGACAGTTCTCCATTTCATTCAAGAGAGTCTAGTAGCTATTCCAGCTCTTTGGAAGGCCAAGGAGAGCGAGGCTCACCATATCATCATCGGTAGTAGTTATTCCCACACTTCCAAGCTCATCTCTGCAAGTGGTGAGCTTGTTCAGATATGTGGAAATAGTATCGCCATTCTCCATCTTGATTCTTCAAAGCTTATCCTTGAGCGCCAATTTCCTCTCATCGCTATTATTTTGTTAGAGGTCCTTCAATGTCTTCCACATTGAATATGGAGTATCCTTCCCATGGAGACCCAAGACAATAAGGTCTCAAACTCCCTCAAGGATGATCTGTCTCTCCCTCACCACACACTTCTTCCATTCAGCCAACTCTTGTGCATTAGTTGAACCTGGCTTTGGGATCTCTTGATCAATGAAATCCTTCAAGTTGTTGTCTTCTAATACAACCTCCATGCAATCTTTCCATGCTATGTAATTTGAGCTTCCTTCCCAGGCATACTCGAGTCTCAAGCCATAGAACGCCATTGGCCAACCTTGAAGTATGATGAGAGTTCGATTTGCACCTGCAACCCCGAACTTCAAACTTCGAATTCTCTTCTTCGTATATTGCTCACAACTCCGATAAACTAGGCTCTGATACCATGTATAATTTCCTGCAAATTCTCTACAAATCTACCTCTGAGATCTATGTAGAAAATCTGACTGTATATTAACTTGATAATGCAATATACTAAAGCAAAATACTATAATCTACTTCTACTATCAAACTTGTGGAAGCTTAAAGATCGAGCTGATTCAGAGCTGAACACATATAACCATAAGAAGAAGAATAAATACACATGAAACACAGAAAATACTCAGGGGAAAGCCTTAGCTAAAAACCCCACTATTTGTATTATCATACAAGGTGGAAATACATCAGAATTATACAAAGCCTTAGCTCTCATAGCTAGCCAGCTCTTAGTAAAATCCTCCTGGATGCTCACAGGCAAACAAAGATTCTCACAAGCCTTCTCCTCTGCCCTCCAAGCTCCTATTTTCTTGTGCAATTAACTCTGGGTGATCCTCCTGTTAGCAAGTGGAAGACTGATCACTCACACTGATCCTACACCCTGTCAAAACTGTGCAATCCTCAAGGAAACTTATTCCTTCTGCATGCATGAGTTTCCTTTATAGGAGAAAACATGCAAATCATAGTACATTGTCCTTGACATTTGACTCAATTGGGTCTTTCTCAGAATAGGCCTACATAAGTTTCTGATGAGGGAATTTTCAGTTATCTGAAGTATACTGGTTGAGTGCATGCATGCATTAACTGACTGATAACTCACAATTAGTTCCTCAAACAGTTTGGAACTATTTTAACTGGACTTAACTCAATAAACTGAGCTAACTAATTACAACTCAAATATAACGCAATCTTATCTCCTTAATTAAGGGATAATCTCCTTAATTTAAGGGATAACTGTTGCATGACTGCAGAAAGACTTCTAACTTGAATTTCTCCAACTAATTAATCCATAATGAATTAATTAATTATTTCCAAGCAACTGGAGAGACTAAATTCGAATGTAATTCACAATTTTAATTCAAGGACAAACTAAAATTGGAATATTCTAGATTCTATTTTATCATTTCTTATTTCTATTTTCAACACATATTCACTCAGGTTTGAGATGAACTTAGAGTAGGGGAAAATGTTCCATCATATAAACTTGTGAGCTTAGCACTCCTTAGCCTTCTGAGATTCTCACACAACCATCAAGATTCACTTAATGGAAGATACAAGCTACGAGATTGGGAGATGCTTTGTTCTGATTTGGTGCAGGAGGAGACTAGAAGAAACATTGGAGATGGTGTCACATCCATTATATATGAGGAAGAATATTTTTCTCTATTTGGTAAAGTAAATAATGTCAAAGGCATGAAGGCCCAAGGCGAGGAAAAATCCAACCAAAACCATGGAAAGAAGAAAGACCTCAGCAAGATTAAATGATTTCATTGCCATGACTATGGCATTATGCAACCAAGTGTCCACACAAGAAATCCATTAAGGAGCCTACAAAAGGAGCTGGAGGAGATTCTCTTGCATCACAATTCAAGTTTTTTTTCACCCTCATTTCTTGCATGGAAATCATAATAAGAGGAAGTGAGTGGTACCTAAACTCTAGTGCCTCATATCATATGATAGGAAGTAAGGAGTTATTCAAAATCCTATAGGAGAAGGACTTACAATTACACATAGAACTTGGGGATGATGGAAGGTATAACACCAAAGGGATTGGAACTGTCACCTTTAAGATGGAGTCAAGCTCCCATATTCATCTAGAGGATGTAATGTATGTGCTTGGTCTGAAGAAAAAATTAGTTTTTGTAGTTGTACTCGAAGACCGTGGATATTATGTGGTGTTCAGTAAGGGAAACTATTTTCTGAAACATGTTTCTACTGGAGAAGTGAAATAGATTGGAGTTAGAGTGAAAAATATCTACAATATAGAGGTATTTTTTTCCATGCATGTAGCTATAACTCTAGTAGTGAGGTTGGGTGATGTAGAGCCTTAGTCCCAAAGTTGCAAATATTTGGGCAAGGTCCATAGGAGAGCAACAATAGTTGTAATATACTCTTCTCATGGATCATTATCCTACTATAGGGGCCCACAATATTTAGTAGTAGAAGGATCAATGTCAGTTGATGCAGACATATCTTGAGCGACAGTTGCAAACTAGTTCCAATCAGATGTGGAGGAGCACAAACCAGTATTGATAGTAGTGAAGGAGGCACAGTGTAGAATAAACAACAATATAGTTTTCCCATTAGACATCGCAAAGACTAGTAGCAATCAGATGCTCAAGAGAGAGTTGCATATCAAAGACACAATTGGTTCAATGTTTCAGATACTTCTCATTTGCAATTGTTGCAGTAGCAACACAAGAGTGAGAGGGAGTCTTGTCATAGTACATTCCTAGAGGAGTAGGATTGGGGTGGTGCAAAACTCTTTTCTTGCTAAGAGAGAGTGTTGAAATTGTAGCAAGAAAAGGCTCCATTTGACAAGTGCCTTATTCAAATGGAAAAAAAATTGAGTTTCCACATCAACAGGATGACTTAGATTGCAGTTAGCTAGAGTGACATAGTCTTGTCTACTAGTTAAGTGATATGGAGATCAAAATTAGGCTAAGAAATGAAATTTCTCAGAATCTCCTGAAACTAGCCTCAAGTCGTAGTGTTTGTCATCCTAATTCCAACGACTCTTTAATCGCCTCAATCTGACATCGTATGAAAAATTTATGATGTTCTGAAGTTTTTGAACAACGATAATTTTTTTTGTAAGTGGGTTGACTCAACTACTGACTAGGATGTTTGTACTACTGATATCACGATGATGTCAGCATGCCAACTGGGCATATGGTGGAAAAATGATAACTTGCCAACTGTTAACTCTGTACAGGATGTGGTGTCATCATTTGATTGGTTCGTGGTGTTTAGGTGGCCCAATAGGAGGGTGCCACAAGGCCCAACTAGAGGTCACCACATGGTGCCTTGTCATTGGAGAAAAAATTGTTAACAGGCTTGAAGGCCTCGGCAAAGTTCGACCCCTCGACCTTCGATCGAAAAGCACTACACTCTATCATTTAGTCATAAGGTGATATTTATTAACCATAGGCCGCAACCACTTCTTAAACTTTGATTATGGCGCATATGGGGGAGAGGGGTCAATTATTAGCCATGGCCTCTAGTCATCGCAACACCCACCAAACCAGCGGCAAAGGAAAAGATGGAAGGGGTGGGGAATCGACCCTAGCCCCAAGTTTCCTAAAGGGTCATGTGACTGCAATTGTGAGCTTGGTTAGAGGAGGGGGCACTTAGCCCTAGCCCCAGTCCCATCAGAATACCACGTAACCAATGATGAACAGGGGCAGGGCTCCAATGTCAGGGGTGGGTAGTTAGCCTTGACCCTCGGACCTATGGACACCTATATGACCAGTCACCACATGCAGGAGGAGCATAGGCCTATTTGACGGGGGTAGGCAGTTGGCCCCGACCCCCAACCATGTCGCGCTACACTTGACCAAAACTCCGACAAGAAAGGAGCCAGCGTCGGCGGGGGCAGACCATTGGCCCCAATACCCAGCCTCATGGACGCCATATGGTCCTAATTTTGTGGTCAGTGGGTTATTAGGAAAATTAATGAAGCAACAAAATGCACCATTTGTAGGCAAAATTGTTGCCTCCCAAATTGTTTAAAGGGTGAAATGTCGCTTAGTTAAGAGGTTTCTATCAAATTGAAGGACTAATAGCTGAAGTTGTTGAAGGAGGCATAACTCGATCAATTTTTTATTTTTGAGGACAAGAAGAGCCCAAATAGTGGTTTTTGGGCATTCTAAATCCATTGGCAATCTAATTTTTCTAATTGGAGCACTTTTAGAAGGAATTTTTGTAGGATTGAGTCCTTTAGTGCTAGAGACAATCAAAGGTTTGAAGGAATTTTGAGCATGGAGAGAACCTTATAGGGGTTTACTAACCTTCTTATTTCATTTGCAATAGTTGTGACTTATTTAGTGCAACTCCTCCTTTTATTTTCTCATTATGTGTTTTTTAGGGAAGCTCTTTTCAGTACTTCAATGTGGAATTATTGTACATTTTATGCTTTGTTTTTAGATGGAGTACAAGGATTTGATGTGTGAGTCCTTTTCTTATTGACCTTTTCATGACTTGTTGTAGGTGGTCATATTTTTGGAGTGAGAATTCTTTGCAGGAGAATGTTTCCTTGTAGGGGAAACAAGCACTCAATTGTCAAAACTTTACATGTACCCTTTATCATTGAATGCGATAGATCGGTCTAGCTATTTGAGCAGGCCCAGGAGGGGTGAACTCTATCATCAAATGTTTTTCTTTTACTCATCATGTTTTCCATTTTGAGTTTCACGTGAATATGTTACTTTTTAAAAGTTCACGTGAAAACTAACTCACCACCTTGAATATATTATAAAACTTGCTTACATTTAAGACCCATTTCGTTTACTTGTAAAGCATCAGAGGGCGGTGAGCTTTTTTGAGAGGAGAATTTCTCCTCAATTTTCAGATCATTTGGTATCAGAGTTGGCTATGACAAAGTTGCGGGTATGGGAAAGAAGCTGAAGTGGGAAACACTCCAAGAGTTAGAGGAGATTAACTTGTCTCTTTGAATGGCTAATGTTGAGTTGAGGAGATTGCTTGAATTTTCCAAGGAGGAGAAGAGGTAAATGCGGCTCTAGTTGCAGCATGTGTTAGAGGAAAATTTTGGTGAGATTTATATTCCAAAAGCAACAAATTATTCCTCCAAGATGAAACCAATATGTTGGCATGGTTCAAACACAAGATATGGACCTTATGTGGAGAATGATGTTTGTGAATTTTGTTAGCATCTAAGAGATTCTCCTTATGTGCTTGTTGGTAAAAGTGGGTGGTTTGAGTCATCATCTACCTTTTCATCAACATCTGAAACAAAGAAGATGGGTGACAAATCAAAGGAGGTAATTAGCGTCTCGAATTTTACTCCAATTTATGTTGATAACACATCTTTTGTAGCCTTTGAAAAGCATACTAAAGACATTGGTATGAAGTTGTTAACTCGCATTGGCTATGAAGGAGGAGGCCTCAAAATTAATGGCCAAGGTATCACTAATCCTATTGAGGTGAAGGAGTGACTGCGATATGAAGGATTTGGTTATGGTAAAGAAATTGGAGAGTGTTCTAAACTTTTTGAGGAAAATAAATCATCAAATGATGACATGTCACACCATGATGGTAGTGATAATGGAAATTTTTTGCAAAGGAGAGATGAATGCTTCAAAGAACATGAAAATTCCAGTCCTCATCGTCAAAGTCACAACCCAAGGAACATGTATAAGTGTCATGGGAATTTTAAAAATGTTGGTGATTTTGATTATTTATGGGACATGTTTCTTTGCACATTTTTTGATGCAGTTGACCTGTAACACCCTCCTCCCATATCTACCCAAGTAACTGGTCAACTGGGGTAAACATGTGATGAGAAGTCACTATGATATGATTCTACCTCCTAATTCACGTTAAGGAAGTGGAACCGACAGAAACACACCATATAGACCTTCAACATCAACAATATGACTCTTAAGAACCATCCCAACCTTTTTGCTAACCAACCCCTAAGTCATACTGAGGTTTTATACCACTTGACGTCTGGATGCTCCCATGCTATGGGCATGCCATTGTCCAAAGAGATCTGGACGCTCCCATGCTATGGGCATGCCAGTGTCCAAAGAGATTTGGATGCTCCCACAAGGTTTCTTGCCTGCATCCAGGGACTATTTATAGAAAACCTGTGCCAGAGTCTGGGGAATTTAAGGCACTTTTCAAGCCTAGAATTTCAGCCACTACCCATAACTTGTTGTAACTTACAGAATCCATTAAACAGATGATGAAAAAACTAATAAACCAAAAACTAACTCCAAAACTAGGCCTAACCATCCTCAACTGGGACTGACATTCTGTCAAACACTTGACATCATGCATTCTACAGGTGTAAATGACAGATCTAAGCATAGGGGTCTCATACTTATCTGAGATTTAATATGAGGCATTAGTTCCTTATCACTTTAGCTGCAGTTTCATCCATTAGGCCATAGATACAATGTTCATTCATATACAAGTAAAAACATGATGGAAGCCATACATGGCCACCATCATAATACATATTCATAACCAGCATAATAACAACATAAATACCAAGGAAACAACAACCATATGATCCACATATAAACCAGTATAATACTCAAGAGATAACAAGGAGAAATAAATTCATATTAATGATGCAAAATACAAACCCAGGATGGGACTTCCATGCTCCACCTGACCATAGAATGGTTGAGCCAAATCCCTCTTCAGCCATTCACCCCCGTGCCATATTCCAAGCATGAATGGGGTATCTTATATAACACAACCCAAAACCATCTAGGGCTTCTAGAGGCTAACCACCTTAACCCATCAAACAATGGTTCCACCTCACAGTTAGAAATCACAAAACCATAATCAGATTGGTCTCTATCCAAGCCTTCCAGGGCTCTAGAGAATTTGTCCCAACTAAGGTTCCGGGACTAGTAACTCAACACACAGCTTATACGAAGCTCCAAAGTGTTTGTCCAATCAAGGCTCCAGGACTAGTAACTCAACCCACAATTGCCACTTGGCTTCCAGAGTGTTTTTCCAACTAAGGCTCTAGGACTAGTAACTCAACTGAAGCTGATACAGGGCTCAAGAGTGTTTTTCCAACTAAGGCTCTAGGAACTAGTTACTCAACCCAAGCTAAGGAAACATGAGAACCATTCAGAAAACAAAGCAAAGAAGTAAATCCAAAATCACCATGACTATCTAGGAAATTGCAAGGCTAGGAAACCCACTATCAATCTAGGCAATCCTCCATGTCAGTGATAGATCATGACCAATAATCCACATGCATATGCCATGCATGCCAATACTAGTGAGGAAAACATACATGCAAATCGGTACCTGCAAGAAAAACCCATTGTAGATGTTGATCCCGATGTCCTCTTGCACTTTCCTTCTCTTCCTTTGCCTTCTTGCTCCAAAACTCTAAGTATCCACACCTTCCAAGAGTGCTCCAAGAAAAAATCTAAGTGTCCAAGAGTATCAAAGAGAGAGAAAAATGAGAGAGCTCCAAAATTGAACTAACAAAAGGTTACACTGACCAAGTCCACCCATTGATCATCATAAGCCTTTTTATTATTGAGGCATCTATTTTCTTCATTTTCCATTATTTTCCTTCAATTTCATCCTCACATGCAACCTATGACCTTTCACCTTCCTTTTCTCCTAATTTCCTTTATTTTCATAAATAAATGTGCCTAAATGCCATTTTTCCTTTCCAACGCCTTTGTCATTGCCTTTGCCAATTTTCTTAGCCATAATAAATTGAATGAACACCCACTATGATGTTTTCTCTGCCATTCAGCTTGGAATACATGTCCCATCACCGTGGCCTTATATATTTTTACATGAAATTTTTAACCAGAGTCGTTACATGACCATTGTGTGGCTGATTGTGAGCAATGCAAAGTCATGGTCAAGAGAATGGACAAAATTCTTCAAATAAAGCATGAAGAACCTCTCTCAAGTTTGAAGACTTCCTTGTCGATGGGAAAGAGAAAGTATTTTTGTACTCATTGTAACATGAATGGGCACCAAATAGAAAGGTGTTGGAAACTTCATCCATAACTTAGTCCCAAGAAGGAAAAATAGGTCATGTGATCCATTACAAGGAAAGCAATAGGTGGAAAAGAGGAAACTAATGGAGTTCTTAAGGCAACCTTCAAAGTAGAGCGGGTGAAAAAAGAGAATCCATAAGCCTAGGATAGGAAAAGATTGGGTAGATTGTTTTGTATAGTTTGCTTGCTTTGTAAAATTGTAAATACTTGTTGTACATTCCTGTTTGGTTACTTTGTAAAGTGAATACATGAATAATCACCTAGTTGCAGCAAGTGTTTTTTTTTTACATGTTATGTTGTTATGGCTTGATGATGAGTCCAATTGTTTGAGGAATTTTTGGGATGAGCATTTGTATGTCGTCCAGTATGTCTACAATTGCGTCATGTAATCAATGATACAAAACTTTCAAGATGAAGCTTGTTTGTGAATCTAATCTTTGATAAAGATTGTGCAGAAGATGACTATGTTTATGTGGAAAAAGCCAAGTATTTCAGTGAACAAATACAACCGATGTACCTAAGAGTGCAAGTGAAAGTTGAGGAGAGTAAAGAAAAGTATGAATCAGTGCATGGAAAGCATTGAGTTTCTTTTGATTTCCAAGATGGAAAATCAAGTTTGTCTTCAACAAAGAGGGACTTCAAGATGAAGTTTGTTTGAGCCAAGAAAGATGGTTTTGGAGAGAATGTTCAGGTTCCATCCATTGAAGTTTTTTTTCTTGCATGGTTAGAAGAATTGTGGCTCAATTCTTGATAAGAATATTATGAGTTCACACAGAGGATAGGTGGAGTACCTTGATTGAAGCCTGAATACACCAATTGAAACAAAATAAAAAGGATTGAGATCAAAAAAGTTTATGAGATTTTTCCTCATTTATTTACTAGGAGAATATAAACTTTTAGGGTCCAAAAGTTCCTAGTGAGGAGGTATGATCTAGAGATTAAAATTAGGCTAAAAAATTAAAGTTCTTAGAATGTCCCAAAACTAGTGTCAAGTCGTAGTGTTCATCGTCCTAATTCCAACAATGCTTGAATTACCTCAATCTGAGGTTGTATGACAAAGTTATGATGTTTTGAAGTTTTTGAACAACAACAAAATGTTTTGTAGGAGGGCTGACTGGGCTACTAACTGGGTAGTCCGTACTGTTGATATAATGATGACGTCAACACCAACTGGGTTTATAGTGGACCAATTGCATCTCGCAAAGTGTCGACTCCGTACAAGATGTGGTGACATCATTTGATTGCTTCGTGGTGTTTGGGTGGCCCAATAGAAGGTTGCCATGTGGCCCAACCATAGGCCGCCATGTGGAGCCTCATCACTGGACAACATTTTTTTAACAAGCCTTAAGGCCTTGGTGGGGTTTGACCCCTTGACCTATAGTGGAAAAACACTGCACTCTACCGTGGGTCATAAGGTGGTTCTTATTAACCATAGGTCACAACCACTACTTAAACTTTCATTGTGGCACATATGGGGGAGACAGATCGGGCATTAACCATGGTCCCTGATCATCACAACACCCACCGCACCAAAAACAGAGAAAAATATGGAAGGGGTGGGGACTCAAACCTATCCCCAGGTTTTGTGAATAGTCATGTGACCACAACCGAGAGCTTAGTGGGAGGGGTGGGGCACTTGGCCCTAGCCTCAGTCCCCTTAGAATACCACATGACCGACAACAAACAAGTGCATGGCTCTCGCGGTGGGTGTGGGTAGTCAGCCCCAACCCTTGACCTTATAGACGCGTATATGACCAGTCACCATTGGTGGGAGGAGCGAAGGTGTATCCAACAGGAGTGGGCAGTTGTCCCCAACCCCCAGCCACATCATGTTACATGTGACCACATCCCCAACAAGAAAGGATCTAGTGTTGGTGGGGGCGGACCACTGGCCCCAGCCTACGGCCTCATGGGCGCCATGTGGCCCTAATTTTGCACTTAGGGGGTTATTGTGAAAATTAATGAAGTGATAAAATCCACTATTTGCGGGAAAAATTGTCACCTCCCGAACTATTTAAAGGGTGAAAATGTCACACAGTCAAGAGGTTTTTGTCAAATTGAGGGATGAATAACAGAAGTTGTTCAAGGAGGCAAAACTTGATCAATTTTTGGTCTTTTTGAGCCCAAGAAGAGCCAAAATAAGGGTTTTTGGGAATTTTGAATCCATTAGAAACTTCATTTTTATGATTGAAGCACTTTTGGAAGGAATTTTTGCAAGATTGAATATTTTAGTGCTCGAGACAATTAGAGGTTTGAAGGAATTTTAAGCATGGAGAGAACCTTGTAGGGGTTTACCAACCTTCGTATTTCATTTGCAACAGTTGTGACTTATGTAGTGCAACTCCTCTTTGTCTTTTCTAATTATGTGTTTTTGAGGGAAACTATTTTCAATACTTCAATGTGGAGTTGCTGTACATTTTATGCTTGGTTTTCAGGTGGAGTACAAGAACCTGATGTGTGAGTCCTTTTCATGTTGACCTTTTCACGACTTGTTGTAGGTGTTCATATTTTTGGAGTGAGAATTATTTTCAAGAGAATTCCTTGTAGGGAAAACAAGCCACACAATTATCAACAATTTGTATATACCCTTTATCACTGAAAGAAATAGAGTGGCAGGCCTGAAGACGTAGCCACGAGGGGTGAACTCCATCATCAAATGTTGTTTTTTTACTCTTCATGTTTGCCATTTTGAGTTTCATGTGAATATGTTACTTTTTAAAAGTTCATGAGAAAACTAACTCACCTCCTTGAAGAGATTAAACTTGTTTACATTTAAGACCCATTTTGTTTACTTACAAAGCATCAAAGAACGATCAATTTTTTTGAGAGGAGAAGTTCTCCTCCATTTTCATATCATTAAGTCAGTAAATTCAATTTTGTAAGCTAAAAGTAGAGTTGTGCATGGATCGATTGCTAAAATCTATCAATCTAGTTGAGTTATTGTTAGTTGAACTTAATTAACAGAGCTCTAGTCATTAGTTGAGTCAGTTGAAGGTCAGTTGAGTAGTTATGATTATTGTTAACTCACTGATCTCTCACTTAACTAGTAAATCAGCTAAAAATAGACCCAACCATGCATGAAATTTGATTTTCCTAGTAGAGTGGATGGAAAAGGCACATTTGTATTTATAATTGTATATTGTTGAGTGTAAAGGGATTTTTACACTTAGCAGGTGATGAATTACCTTTAGATTTGCGCAAGGAAATAAGGAATTTCCCTATTATTTAGGAGCTTAATTCCTTCAGGATTGCGCAAGGAAATAAGAGATTGGTTGAGGCTTGAATTGGCTAAGTGTTGGCCAGAGCAGGTCAGGAAGCAAGAGAATAGTTTTACGGTGCAGGGTGTGCTTTAGAGTTGAAGCAAGACATTGCAATAATTTCAATTTCTCATTTGAATTAATGCAAAGCAGCAGAGGGGGTTTTCCTAGTTGGTTTCCCCTGTAAAATCATTGTGTTCCTTGTGTTTTGATAGTTGCATTTTATTGCATGTGTTTCTATCGTGTGTTTTCCTTTCCGCAAAATAGTAAAAGAAATTTTGTCTCTTGATTTCAGCTCAATTTCATTAGTAGTAGCAAATTTCTTGCGATTTCTACAAGGAAGTAACTATTGATTCTTGAAGGTGATTTTATTCAATTCCCTATAATCAACATAGATATGCCTAGTTTCATATTTCTTAGTTACATGTTTGATATTTCTTAATTACAAGAAATATTATTGATGTGTCAAGCAAAATACTTGGATTTGTGGAATCTTTATCTAACAAATCCTAAATTTTCCTTTTGACTTCATCAATGTGTATTATTGAGTTGCAATACAATGAGGCGTTATAAGAGGAAAACCATGGAGAATATTTATTGTATGATTGATTGTTCTGTTTGAACCAAGTATTGTAGGTTCTTGAAGTAGATTTGAATGACACTATAAAAGTTGATTAAGATTCACAAGCTTTGTAGAAACTATGATATTTGCTTGCTTCACATTACATTACGACCTTAAGAAGATTATACATATTGTTGTTGCATGAGTAACTACTTTATGTCCCCATTTATAAGTGAGTACCAAATTAGTTATTTGTTTGTCCTTCTGATTAGTCTTATTGTGCTAAGAGGTGCATTCTACAACCCAATATGAGGGTGATGTGTGATTCCATCCATGCTCAAAGTGGAGTTGACACGTGTCCTTTTAATTCATACTATTAAAAGAAGGATTTTTTTTCACAAAAAAATTTACTAAAAACTAAAAATACTCAAAACTAAAAATAACAATATATTGATTTTTTTTTAAACCAAAAAAATATAACATAATAATTTATAATATTAAAATATGAAGATTTTAGTAAGAAAATAAAATAAAAAACATAAAAGTAAAGTTTATAATTTATTTATTAAAATAAAAAATAAAAAACACCAATAAAAATATTTGAGTTAATTTCTTTGTATGCTTAAAAAGAAGAAGAGACAACATTTCCACATATTAATTAAGAATAATATTCTATATTATATTTACTAGCATAAATCTATCTAACTCTGAATTTATCATGCGTTGGGAGAGATTAAATTCTTCTATGCACAAACTTTTCCTTAAATTCTACACTCTCAAAAGAATGCTTGCACCTAAAAGGATTTGATCCCTCTCGACGCATAATAGATCTAGAATTTGGTAGGTTTAGATTAATTTGGTATCTTTCTATAATATATATCTATATTATACACATCATAGTATGCTTTCTTATCACATTGATAAGTTTTACCCAACAATAACAAATTACAACTCATATTCATCCAATCAAAAATACCATATCCACAAACTTAAAAACCACATAAATCACATGTTGCACATATGTGTTCTATCTAAATTAACCATTATCCTTCTTTCCAAATAAGGATGTGGATCCATTATAAGTGTAATATGTCAACCATGGACTTTATCATTAAGTTTTTCTATTAGCTATTATTAATATAAAGTACATTAAAAAAATCATTATTGAAATGGTAAGATGGGAGTGATAAGCAAACTATCACATCTCCCCCTCGAATAAGATGATGATGTATTAAGATAACCTTGTTCTAAATTATAGAGTACATTAAAAAAATCATTGGTGAAATGGGGGTGAGTGATGAACAAAGTATCACATCTCTCTCCTTTGAGTAGGATGATGATGCATTACGATAACCTTATTGAGCTTACCTCTTTCACCTCCCCGTAAGTTTTATCATCACTATTAGCCTCGATAAGAGCATCATTAAATTTCCATTCCTTAGATGATCTAAGCAAAGATCTTTTTCAATTTAAAACACTTTGGACTTAGCATATGCTTGTTCTTCCAATATATGTAAAAAAATCTCAGTTTTCTTGGCATCTAAAGAAGAATGCGAGAATGATTACTTGTGCCAGGGGGAGCACGCTTTGATATTATTATTCTACACTTACTGAAGTTGAATGAACAGTGTAGAGTCCTAATAATAGAGTTTCTCTTCAACCCACCATGTGACGTCAAGGATGGTGATTTCCATCATCGATGTGTGTGCAGTTTACTTATATATTTGATGACAAGTTTATCAATTGGATCATTAATGTTGGGAAAAATTTGCAGTTGATTTCTTGCACATGAATGTTGAATCCTTAGTATAGGTAAAGCCATATAACACTTATAAATCTTGTTTATAGCTAAAAGTATAGAATGCTAGCCTAAGGGCTTTCTGTAACCCAGTGGAGTGGTAATTGGATTCTAATTTGCTACATTATCTGCAGTAAGAAGTTTAGCAAACCCATGTGAGCTGCAATTTGGCTATTGAAACCTTGTTGTATTCAAGAATTTGATGATAATCTGGCCATGTGTCCAACTCAAAGATATACTGGACAAAGCACTTTTGGATTCCATGACTTGCCAAATAAAGAGAAACCCGATTATTATTTGATCGGAGTATGTTGTAGATGCTTTCATTTACACAGGAGAGAGAGTGGAAAAAGGCAGAAATTTAGCGCTGATCTTGACATAAATTTGTTTGCCTGAACGGCGCCATGTAGATGTGGGGATAGTGGCCTGCTCCGAATGGAGTCGTGGAGCAAGCATTTTCAACCTGTTGATTGGCAAGGAGGTCGACCTTGGGTTTAACTCTGATGGCGCTGGTGGTAGGATTACCATCCCCACAAAAGAAAAATGCGGATTATACTCTGTCATAGCACTAAAATTATCAAACTCAAACACTTGCCCTTCTCCATCCCCACTCATCGAAAATGTACACAACTTCGGCATGAAGAACTGCGCTTCGACGATGGTTCTTGTCTAAAGGTCAGAGATGTTACATTGCTGTGTAAACGGGTGTTGAGCTCAGGAAGCACTGCTGCTGGTAATTCGGATACCCTATTTTGTCTGTTGCAGGCGTGTGCCAACAAGAAAGCATTGACAGAAGGTAAGAATGTCCATGCTTACATGCATGTAAGTGGAATTGACAATGATGTGTTCTTGGCAACTCAATTGATAGGCATGTATGTCAATTGCGCAGATTTGGTTGATGCACGGCATGTATTTGACAAAATGTCCGAACGAAATATGTATTCATGGAATGTTATGATTAGAGGGTATAGCTTGCACGGATTTTGTGAGGATGCGCTGACTCTCTTTTGCGAACTGCAGAAGTCAGATATGCAGCCTGATATCTTTACGTTTCCGAGCGTTCTCAAGGCTTGTGCTGGTATGTCGGACCTGGAGCAGGGAAAATCCGTCCATGATTACATGCTTAGGAATGGGTTTCAGTCAGATGGCCTGCTTGGGAATGCGCTTGTGGACATGTATGCCAAATGTGGCAGTGTGGAGGATGCACGCCATGTGTTTGACAAAATGTCTCAAAGAGATATTGTTACATGGAATGCCATGATTGTGGGTTATGTTAGGAATGGACGTTATGAACAAGCACTGGAAACTTTCTCTATGATGGAATCAAGAGGTGCGAGGCCAGACTCTATCACTATTTCTGGTGTGCTTCCAGCCTGTGGCCATTTGATAGCTCTGAAATGGGGTAAGGAAATCCATTGTTATCTAATTCGGAATGGAATTGAATCGAACTTGTTTGTCGGAAACGCTCTCTTAGACATGTATGCCAAATGTCAGAGTATAGAGGATGCCCAGCTTGTTTTTGATAAATTGGTAGTAAGAGATGTCGTTTCCTGGAATGCAATGATCTCAGGCCTTGCCCAAAAAGGATATTGTAATGAGGCATGGAAACTTTTTGGTCAGATGAAATTAAGTGTAGTAAAACCCAGTTTGACAACATGGAATTTGATTATTGCACGGTTTTCTCAAAACGGAAAGCATGAAGAGTCCTTCAATTTCTTGCATCAAATGCAATTGGCAGGCATGAAACCTGATGTAGCTACGCTCACAAGTATTCTTTCAGCTTGTGCTCACAGAGGATCTCTGCAGCACGGAAAAAGTATACATGCTTATATATACAGGAGAGGGTTTGAAATAGATGTGATTGTAGAGAGTGCCCTTTTAGACATGTATGCCAAGTGTGGGCATATACACAGTGCAAGCTGGGTATTTGACACAATGTCCCAAAAAGATTTGGTGTCATGGAATTCAATGATAGCAGGGTATGCACAGAACGGGCATGGTAATGAGGCTATACAACTTCTTGTCCAAATGCAACAAGCAGACTTGGAACCTGACTTGTCCACTATTGTAAATGTCATTCCTGCATGTGCACACTTTGCAGCTATGCAAAAGGGCAAGGAAATCCATAATTACACAATTAGAAATGGCTTTGACTTGAACATATTAATAGAAAATGCATTGATTGACATGTATGCCAAATGTGGGAGTTTAGAGAATGCACGCAGAATATTTGACAGCATGCCTAACAAAGATGTAGTATCATGGAACACAATGATTGCTGGGTATGGAATGCATGGGAATGGTGAAACTTCCCTTACACTCTTTCATGATATGCAGCAAGCTTCCATAAAACCAAATCATATCACTTTCATTGCTGTTCTGTCTGCATGCAGTCATGCGGGTCTGGTTGATGAAGGCTTGCAGTATTTTGAATCAATGAATCAAGATAATACTATCGCACCCACAATAGAGCACTATGCTTGCATGGTTGATCTTCTTGGACGTGCTGGACACTTGGATGAAGCTTATGAATTTGTTAAATTGATACCATTCAAGCCTACTCCTGGCATATGGGGTACTTTGCTTAGTTCATGCAAAGTTCATTCCAATTTTCAGCTTGCAGAACGTGTGGCTGATGAGCTTTTTGAGTTAGAGGCTGAAAATGCTGGGTATTATGTACTACTGTCAAACATATATGCTGAAGCTGGGAGGTGGGAAAATGTAGCGTGTGTGAGAGCAAGGATGAAAGAATATGGGGTTATAAAGAAACCAGGATGCAGTTGGATTGAGATTGGAAACAAAATTTATTCATTTCTTACAGGAGATGGATCTTACGGACAATCAGAGGAAATTGTTGGGATGTCAGATAGGGTCGCTATCGAGATAAAGGAGGCAGAGTATGTGCCTGACACAGACTTTGTGCCGCATGATATGTAAGCACATTTAAAGGAACAGATCCTGTGCAGTTGAAACTAGAAGCTAGGTATTGATTTTCAAACTATCAGTGGACATCTTGGGACCTCTGTTTGGATTACTGTGGAGACAATTGGTGAGGCTAGTGCTTTTATGTAATGTTAAATAGCTTGACTGGGTAGATAAAGGAGGCAGTATATGTGCCTGACACAGACTTTGTGCTGGATGATTCATAAGCGCATTCAAAGGAACAGATCCTTTGCAGTCTGAAGGAAAATCTAGAGGTTTTCAAATTATCAATGAATATCCTAGGACCAGAATTATTGTTGGGACTATTGCTCTTGCTTCAAAAACCACACTGCAAAGTCAGAATTTTCTGAGCAGTATATTATGTTTAGGCTATTTTGATGCCTGAAAGTGTTTTAAATTCTGGGGAAGCCATCTCAGAGAGCAGATTCAGTTGGGTTGGTCACTTAGAACAAGCTAAGTTATAAAAAAAATAGCCAGTCATAAGCAAGGTAACCCATGAACAACTTCTCTCGGTAATTTGAAGATATTTTGAGGATGAATAGGGTTAAAGTGCGAATTATACAAGGGATCTAGAGCAATGTTAGAGCGCTGGTTAATCCCAGTGCATGTTGAATAGGTTATATGATATGTGGCTTATAAATTAAAAGACGTTACTAACCAGTTTACATACCATGTATATTTTTCTTGGTCTTGTATTCCAGTGGTTTTTGGTGATGTAAATGTATGGAAGTGTCTACAGAGGCAGAGGAATTGCCCCGACGGCTAAAAGTGGCCAGAATCTGGCCAATTTTTTTTTCAAAAAATCTTGCACCAGCCGTGTTTGAATCATGTTTTGAGGGCGGAAATGGATTCAGCACCATCAAAAACCTCCACCACCCAAAACCTTGAAGTTTGAAAGCTGTAATCTGGATTTACAAAAATTCCCGCCGGATTTTATCAAATCTTGCCAAAATTGTAGTCTGGTTAGACTATGACTAGATGTATCATGACGGTTCGCTCTTTCAATGTTAGTGATGTACGCAATTCGTTGTTCAAAGATGCTTTCTTAATGACTTTTTTTCCTTGTTGCCAATGGGACAGAGGACAAATGTGCAGGAAGTTTTCTTGGGAATGCAGAAAGTCAATGCTGCTCTTCGGGCGTAGAGTTTGACAAGAGAAAGTTGGGGAGTGACAACAGCTACTACAAAGCAGGTCCCAACAGGCCTTAGTACTCTTCTTCCCAATGCCACCCCAATCAAACCTGCATTTCCTCAACTTCCTTGAGCAGCTCGGCCCACCTTCCTTGAGCAGCTCGGCCCACCGTTATTAACAAACAATATATGTTTGTAACAACTATCTCCAAACCAATATATTCCAATGTCTGTTTCTTTGTAAGACGGCCAAGAAATACAAAGGATCAATCATTGACAAAAATGGTGGTTAAGTATGTCCGGCTGTCACGGTTGATGCCTTCAGTTTCGGGGGATTGAAATCGGTTTTGTCTTGGAGGTGGGGGGATTGAAATCGGTTTTGTCTTGGAGGTGCAAGTCCATGAAAGGACGTTGGTACAAGCATCATTTGTAATCTATTCTATGTACTGAAGGAAATGTATTTACATTGTGGATATACGTTTTTTCATCGTCATGAATAATATTTTTTGCAATAATGATTTCATCTATGCTTTTCATGGAATGTAAATGTATATCCATTTTTTTGAACTTACAACAAGCAAGGACCTTGTTGCAAGCATCATTTGTAATCTATTCCATGTACTGAAGGAAATGTATTTACATTGTGAGATACGTTTTTTCATCGTCCTGAATAATATATGTGCAATAATGATTTCATCTATGGTTTTCATGGAATGTAAATGTGTATCCATTTTTTTTGAACTTACAACAACAGTATATTAGGGGACTGAAAATCTTAAATATATATTTTGGAAAAATAATAATCTTATTTATATTTTTCATATTTTAAAGATAGAAATATGTAACACAGAACTTCCTTTATGCCCATAAGAATTGCATTTGGTCCTTATTGGCATTATAACTTTGTCAAGAAAGCCCCCTTTCTCCATTCCTCACCTTAACACAAATGACAATGAGGGTATGTAATCTCAATTGTACTATTACAACTTTCTTGTCACAACGTTTTATGTTTTGATGGGCTCTAAATTGAGTTTCTATAATGAAATCCCTTAAGACTTTAATATTTAACCACAGCTTGAGCATTTTACCTGTGGTTAATCATGACAAGTTATACATATTTGAATGGTTGCATAATGGTGTTGATTTTTACCATCAAGAGATAATGTAAATTCATTACAATAGGTTGTGGCTAGACGGTAAAGTCTTAGTGCTTTCATTCTAGAGACCCTTGCACAAATCCCATAATTGAGATATTGGATCAATTTGCAACAAATTAGCTTCTAGAAATGATGGTAAGCATATTGCGAAAGTTATGATGAATTTCAAGAGTCAATTGGCCAATGAGATATTGAAATATACCTATAATTTGGACCAGTTAGCAACATGGGTGAATGCATGAAGATGTGTTACACTTTTAGGCTAAATTTGATAATGAAATTTCAAAACTTTTCTTTTATCAAATTGAAGCCCCCAAAATTCATATAAGTGTTGTGAATTTTGATTCGAAGTAAAAAGACAATTTGTGGAGAATTATGTTGTTGTCATAACGATATTTTTTGCAAAAAAATTTAATGTCGTATAATCTTTCAATTTTCCATTAAATGAAATGTTTGTCCTTGCAAATTTTCACACATATTAATAAGTATGCGTGTATTCACGTAGCATAACTTAGTCCAAATGTATAATTTTAAGATATAATATATATATATATAAACATTATCTACACGGAGAGAACTACGGTATGCATATTAAAACTTTGTTTTTCTATGCAAAATTATGTTTTTATTTTTATTTTTCAAAGTTGGCAAATTAATATTTCAATTGTATTTTTTAGACACTTGTACACGCAAGATTTTTTTTTTTCTATTGTTTAAATAAATTCATAAACCACAAGTACCTTTTGAAGAGGACTCGTAAATGAAGAGGTTGGTATTTTTAGAATTTTTTTTTTGTTTTGTACATTTTATGTTATTGAGTTTTTATTTAGCCCCTTTCAAACTCTCCAAAAAACTTTCAAGCATCATCTAAAAGAAATTAGATGAAAAATATCATATGAATTTGAAAATGTCAAACTCATATGTCATTGGACAAATGATTCCTTCACGAATCCAAGATGATCAACTCCATTACTTAAGGGAAAATTTTACATTAAGTTCGCTAGGGTACAAAATGGTGTTGCAGAGAAATTTGCAGAAAATATGTTAACTCTGTTTTTTTAAGGACTCGAGGAGCTCAATCAAGCACTTGAAATATATAATTCAAATAGCTCGATCGACGGTTTAAGAAACCCTCAATTGAGCAATTAACGTCGTTAATTAGGGGCTAGATCGATCTTATAGCTCGATTGAGCCAATCGAGCCCTTGGAAACGTAACTCCCAACTGTTATTTATGGTATTTATGACAAGCAACGGACTTAAGAGCTTGAGCTTGATTGAGCAAATAACTTGATCAAGCTCCTGTTGTCACCCAAAAAAAAGAAAAATTGCAAACTTGAATTATGCATGGATAAAAAAATAACAACAAACATAATTCATAAGAAAATAACAAAATATGGAAATTACACAAGAATTCACAACAAACACCGGGAATTGGAAATTGCGATCTCAAAAAGGAGACAGAGTGCAAAGCATAAAGGAAGTGCGAGAAATAGCTAAAAAATATGAGAAAAGAACGACAAACATTGAGAGAACAACACGATTATGCAATTCAACAAATTCATGCAAATACAGGTAATTCAAGTTGTCTGTAATGTCTCTTAATAATAAGAAAAATAATAATAATAAATAAATAAAATAATATACTATTAAAATATA
>APFE031008400.1:151606-180189 GCA_000404065.3 Pinus taeda
TATTATATATTAATGGAGTATTAGATAATATTAATGATGTAATTAGGGTAATATATAGTTATTTCAACCAAGTCTTAGTCCTATCAAAGTTTTATATAACTTATGCAAAACCAACACACACTATCTGATGTGTTTTATATTGTTTGGGGTGTGTTGTTAGGGTTAAAGCTTCATTCACCATGTGAGATTCAAATATCTCCAAGAACGTATTTTACCTTTCACCTTTCATTTACTAATTATAAGCGGAAATTTGGTAAACAAATAATAATAAATATAAAAAATATCACTGATGAACCTATTTGAGTTTGGCGAGATATTTTTTTATGTGATATTTGTTATAATTGACAGAGACGCGAAAATAAGAAAGAAACGTAAGAGAGTTATCATATCCTGAATGAGTGTGGAGGTATATGGCGAAACGTAAGAGAGTTATCATATCCGGAATGAGTGTGGAGGTATATGGCGAGGTTAACAAAAAAATCACATATAAGCTCCTTTCAGGGAAAATTATTTATCGTAGTGTGTAGTCTTATTAGTCCCTGCCATCTGGCAATGGCCAAGGACTATAGTAATCGAATTGTGGCCTTTTAACATTAGTTTAAGCTGGTTAAATTTACAAATGAGCAAAGTTTTTTAGACATGAACAAAGTTTTTACAAGTACACTGCATATTTGATAGCGTATTTTTTTTCGCTACCTTATTTGGCCTCTTCCCGAGGCGGGGAGGCAAAACCATAAGTTATTTTTAGTCCCTGCCATTGCATTTGCTTGGCATTCTGAAATTGGTAAATTAATGCTGGTATTAATCGATAGCATTAAATGTTAACTCGTAAACAATGGGGTATTAGATAATGCAGCTACATTTTATTTGAGTGCATGCGTTATAGGTGCACACAGGTGTATGTGTGCATGTGTTACAGGTGGATGTACATGTATGTGTCTGTGCCTCTTCCTGAAGCATGTGTTACAGGTGCACACAGGTGTATGTGTGCATGTGTTACAGGTGGATGTACGTGTATGTGTCTGTGCCTCTTCCTGAAACTGATGTAGGTGGAGTTGATGCTTCCTTTGTTGCGGTTGCGCCGGTGGAGCGTGTGGATATGGGTTCTTTGGCAGAAATATGAATGGAGGTGATGTAGCTGCTGTCGCTCAGTTATACAAAAATGGAACTGGATGCGGTGCCTGCTACAAGGTAACCATCATCATCTACAAGGTAACCATCATCATCAAAACTATTGCTGATGCTTCTTTTGTTCTTCCTTTGTTGTATAGCTTGCCTACTGTGAACTAAGAGCTTGGTTCTCCGCAATCTGCCCATGGACCACCAGAAAGATGAGGTCAACGATTCTCTGAATCTATTTGATTTTGCGGGAGGCCATGATAATGGCCATCCCCTTGTCCCTTCTTGCCTGCTCTTTAGTCAAAACAATCCCCTGTTCTTTGTTTCATTTAAATTTATGGAAAACAGTTAATAATCAGTCTTGTCAAAACAATATTATTTATTTCTACTTGCTAATTGGGAGCTTAATAGAGTTTTTTGCTGTTCTCAGGCATAGAGTATTTGTTCCAAAGAAACATAGCACTGTTATAACTATCGCAATTGTTACCTTCAGCCAAGCGAATGGCCGGGAAACATTGCAGTTACCAAGAATTGCTAAGAGCATTAAATGTAAGAGAATGCAATTATTGTTCCCTTCAAGAAAGAAATGGGAATAGGCACACATACAAACCTATTGCTTATTGAATTCATTCAATGCAAAGCGCGCAAGTCGGTCAATGAGGGGGCTATGCTAAAAATTGGGCACGTTCTGATGCTTTCTTTGTTCTTCCTTTGTTGTACAGCTTGCCTGCAGTGAACTAAGAGCTTGGTTCTCCGCAATCTGCCCATGGACCACCAAAAAGACGAGGTCAGCGATTCTATGAATCTATTTGACGTTGCAGGAGGCCATGATAATGGGCATCCCCTTGTCCCTTCTTGCCTGCTCTTCAGTCGGAACAATCCCCTGTTCTCTATTTCATTTAAATTCATGGAAAACAGTTAATAATCTGTCTTGTCAAAACAATATTATTTATTTCTACTTGGTAATTGGGAGCTTAATAATTGGGAGCTTAATAGAGTTTTCAGTGGAATTGATTTGCTGTTCTCAGGCATAGAGTATTTGTTCCCAAGAAACGTAGCACTATTATAACTATCGCAATTGTTACCTTCAGGCAAGCGAATGGCCGAGAAACATTGCAGTTACCGGCAATTGCTAAGAGCATTAAATGTTTAAAGTGATTCAAATGATTTAAATTTTTTGAGTCCATCTAGCATATCAAACCCACAAATAAATAAATATAAGGGCTTCCATATACAAACAAAGATCCTTGAATGGTTCTAAGTTGAAGTTTTAAATAAAGGCCCTGACTCAGCTTTCAAAATACACAACCGTTGTCACAATTTCTATTAAATCCTTAGAAGCTCAGTTTAGGGGTAAGCCTATAACCAATGTGGCATCCTAAAGAATCGACCTAGTAGACAAAGAAAAGCGTTACTAGAGAACATGAGATTAGGCGATCAGAAACTTGAAGCTTTAGTCCAACAATTAGCTGTTCTAGTAGAAAGAAAAACCAATCTGTGGAAAAATGACCAGGCAAACAATTAGGCTAATGACAGACTGTAAGGTTTAAGGAAAAATAAAAATGTCCAATGTAAAAGCTTGCAACTTGTACCTATTAGCTGGACCTGAAACCGGGAGGAAGCTTGTATAAATCCTGCATAGTAAGCAAGGAAAATCAAACTGGAGAACTTAAAACTGTAAGCTAAGAAAGATACAAATCTTCGTATACATGCATGACTGGGTAAAGATTTACCTATTTCCGCATCTGCGACTGACAAGGAAATTGAGGGGTGATACCGAAAGATGGTCTTCGGCAAACCATTGAGTAACACTGGAAATCGACCATCCTCAAAACAATAAGCGAGAAAATAAGACAAGATAAACGCAACATCCAGGAAAAGTGGCATAAAAGAAATTGCTCTTCGAACTAAAAAATTTCCATCAAACTAATAATTGAATGAGGGTTTCCATAGCTAAACAAGCCATACCTTCTTGTAAGGTGGATTTCTCATTCCTATGAATCTGGCTAGAGAAACATATATAATCCAGGCTCAGCAGGGCAAGCAAAGATCTACAACGATGATGGTATCTCTCCCGGGTATCGGCGAGCGGTAATCAACAGCTCCATCCTATGACTGATGGGGACTATAAGCACCCTGTATATGCGCTTCCCTGTGGCAACCGACTGTGAATGACCGGTGGGGGAGGGCTATTGGCTATTAGCAATAACTTGAAAGCCTTGTTACAATACCTATCTAGAGCTAGGAAATACACAACTTTACCTTGACAGAGATAAGACAAACATTCTTGAAACAGCTAGAGAGATCACAGCAGAAGATTGACAGAGATAAGAGTGCGCGGATCGCTACGCTCAAGTGGCCTTTTAACATTAGTTTAAGCTGGTTAAATTTACAAATGAGCAAAGTTTTTTAGACATGAGCAAAGTTTTTACAAGTACACTGCATATTTGATAGCGTATTTTTTTTCGCTACCTTATTTGGCCTCTTCCCGAGGCGGGGAGGCAAAACCATAAGTTATTTTTAGTCCCTGCCATCGCATTTGCTTGGCATTCTGAAATTGGTAAATTAATGCTGGTATTAATCGATAGCATTAAATGTTAACTCATAAACAATGGGGTATTAGATAATGCAGCTACATTTTATTTGAGTGCATGCGTTACAGGTGCACACAGGGGTATGTGTGCATGTGTTACAGGTGGATGTACGTGTATGTGTCTGTGCCTCTTCCTGAAAATGATGTAGGTGTAGGAGCTGATGCTTCCTTTGTTGCGGTTGTGCCGGTGGAGCGTGTGGATATGGGTTCTTTGGCAGAAATATGAATGGAGGTGATATAGCTGCTGTTGCTCAGTTATACAAAAATGGAACCGGATGCGGTGCCTGCTACAAGGTAACCATCATCATCTACAAGGTAACCATCATCATCAAAACTATTGATGATGCTTCCTTTGTTCTTCCTTTGTTGTATAGCTTGCCTACTGTGAACTAAGAGCTTGGTTCTCGGCAATCTGCCCATGGACCACCAGAAAGACGAGGTCAGCGATTCTCTGAATCTATTTGGTTTTGCGGGAGGCCATGATAATGGCCATCCCCTTGTCCCTTCTCGCTTGCTCTTCAGTCAGAACAATCCCCTGTTCTCTGTTTCATTTAAATTTATGGAAAACAGTTAATAATCTGTCTTGTCAAAACAATATTATTTATTTCTACTTGCTAATTGGGAGCTTAATAGAGTTTTTTGCTGTTGTCAGGCATAGAGTATTTGTTCCAAAGAAACATAGCACTGTTATAACTATCGCAATTGTTACCTTCAGGCAAGCGAATGGCCAGGAAACATTGCAGTTACCAGGAATTGCTAAGAGCATTAAATGTAAGAGAATGCAATTATTGTTCCCTTCAAGAAAGAAATGGGAATAGGCACACATACAAACCTATTGCTTATTGAATTCATTCAATGAAAAGCGCGCAAGTCGGTCAATGAGGGGGCTATGCTAAAAATTGGGCACTTTCTGATGCTTTCTTTGTTCTTCCTTTGTTGTACAGCTTGCCTACTGTGAACTAAGAGCTTGGTTCTTCGCAATCTACCCATGGACCACCAAAAGGACGAGGTCAGCGATTCTATGAATCTATTTGACATTGCAGGAGGCCATGATAATGGCCATCCCCTTGTCCCTTCTTGCCTGCTCTTCAGTTGGAACAATCCCCTGTTCTCTATTTCATTTAAATTCATGGAAAACAGTTAATAATCTGTCTTGTCAAAACAATATTATTTATTTCTACTTGCTAATTGGGAGCTTAATAGAGTTTTCAGTGGAATTGATTTGCTGTTCTCAGGCATAGAGTATTTGTTCCCAAGAAACATAGCACTGTTATAACTATCGCAATTGTTACCTTCAGGTAAGCGAATGGCCGGGAAACATTGCAGTTACCGGGAATTGCTAAGAGCATTAAATGTTTAAAGTGATTCAAATGATTTAAATTTTTTGAGTCCATCTAGCATATCAAACCCACAAATAAATAAATATAAGGGATTCCATATACGAACAAAGATCCTTGAATGGTTCTAAGTTGAAGTTTTAAATAAAGGCCTTGACTCAGCTTTCAAAATACACAACCGTTGTCACAATTTCTATTAAATCCTTAGAAGCTCAGTTTAGGGGTAAGCCTATAACCAATGTGGCATCCTAAAGAATCGACCCAGTAGACAAAGAAAAACGTTACTAGAGAACATGAGATTAGGCGATCAGAAACTTGAAGCTTTAGTCCAACAATTAGCTGTTCTAGTAGAAAGAAAAACCAATCTGTGGAAAAATGACCAGGCAAACAATTAGGCTAATGACAGACTGTAAGGTTTAAGGAAAAATAAAAATGTCCAATGTAATAGCTTGCAACTTGTACCTATTAGCTGGACCTGAAACTGGGAGGAAGCTTGTATAAATCCTGCATAGTAAGCAAGGAAAATCAAACTGGAGAACTTAAAACCGTAAGCTAAGAAAGATACAAATCTTCGTATACATGCATGACTGGGTAAAGATTTACCTATTTCCGCATCTGCGACTGAAAAGGAAATTGAGGGGTGATACCGAAAGATGGTCTTCGGCAAACCATTGAGTAACACTGGAAATCGACCATCCTCAAAACAATAAGCGAGAAAATAAGACAAGATAAACGCAACATCCAGGAAAAGTGGCATAAAAGAAATTGCTCTTCGAACTAAAAAATTTCCATCAAACTAATAATTAAATGAGGGTTTCCATAGCTGAACAAACCATACCTTCTCGCAAGGTGGATTTCTCATTCCTGTGAATCTGGCTAGAGAAACATATATAATCCAGGCTCAGCAGGGCAAGCAAAGATCTACAGCGATGATGGTATCTCTCCCGAGTATCGGCGAGCGGTAATCAACACCTCCATCCTGTGACTGATGGGGACTATAAGCATCCTGTATATGCGCTTCCCTGTGGCAACCAACTGTGAATGACCGGTGGGGGAGGGCTATTGGCTATTGGCAATAACTTGAAAGCCTTGTTACAATACCTATCTAGAGCTAGGAAATACACAACTTTACCTTGACAGAGATAAGACAAACATTCTTGAAACAGCTAGAGAGATCACAGCAGAAGATTGACAGAGATAAGAGTGCGCGGCTCGCTACGCTCAACAGAGGTCCGCCTTTACAATACCTATCTGATCTATTTCCTAGGTTGTTCGATTATCATGATGTCTCCTGTATTGACATATTAGCAGACATATTACCATTTTACGCCCTGCATGTTATGTTATGGAGGAGGTGAGGCATGTGGCGCTCATGGGAGGGCCCACATGGTCCATGGACAAATATATTATTCCATGTCTTTGAGTTTAAATATATTATTCGATCTGTTTGGGTTCCACTTGTTTTTTTTTTAACTTTATTAACACACTCCTCGACATACATGAAATCTTTGATACTTTACATATATTTGCCACTATGAAACATGCTTGTAAGCAGGGCCTCAGGCTCTGCAGCAATCAGCCCAATAAGCTCTACAGAGGAGTCAGGCAGAGGCACTGGGGGAAATGGGTGGCGGAGATAAGATTACCCAGAGACAGAAACAGACTCTGGCTTGGAACTTTTGAGACGGCAGAGGAGGCAACATTGGCCTATGACAGGGTTGCTTACAGACAGGGTTGCTTACAGGCTAAGAGGCGAGCATGCTCGCTTGAATTTTGCGGGCTTAAAACATCAACAGAAATTAAGGCATGGTAGCCATAATTTATCCCCATCCTCTACTTCTAATCCACATTCAATTACAACAATTAGCAATCAATCTGGACAGTTATCTGTTTTGCAATCTGGAGTCGATGCCAAACTGCAAGCAATCTGTGAACGTTTATCTGCATCCATTAAAACATCCCATGAAGGAAAGTTGGGTCATAACTGTTTGGATCAAAAGAATAGCACAGTGACACATTGTAACGAGAAATCATTCCTTGAGGTGAAATCAGAATGTCCTGAATTCAGTGGGGGCGATAACAATTCAGTGTTAACAGCACAAAATTCTGATTCTGTACCGCTTTGTAAATCTATGACAAATGTAGTCTGCAATATGCCATCGATCTCAGCTTCGGCTTCGGCTGTAGCTACAATGTGGGCTGATATGGATGGCGTGGATGCTCTAAACAGAATGCCTTCTTTGGACATGGATATGACTTGGGATGTGCTGGAATCTGAATAGTCTTTTCAGAGCATTAATGGTCCTGAATATATATTTCTTAATAAAGTAGGTTGCTTACAGGCTAAGAGGCGAACATGCTCGCTTGAATTTTCCGAGCTCAAAACATCAACAACAATTAAGGCATGGTAGTCATAATCTATCCCCATCCTCTACTTCTAATCCACATTCAATTACAACAATTAGCAATCAATCTGGACAATTATCTGTTTTGCAATCTGCAGTCGATGTCAAACTGTTTGGATCAAAAGAACACCACAGTGACACATTGTAAGGAGAAATCATTCCTTGAGGTGAAATCAGAATGTCCTGAATTCAGTGGGGGCCATAACAATTCAGTGTTAACATCACAGAATTCTGATTCTGTACCGCTTTGTAAATCTATGACAGATGCAGTCTGTAATATGCCATCGATCTCAGCTTCGGCTTCGGCTGTGGCTACAATGTGGGTTGATATGGACGGAACACAATGAAAACACACAAGGTGGAGTCTCGGAGGAATTGAAAACACACAAGGTGGAGTCTCGGAAGGAACGATACAAGGCAATGCACTAGGCGACTCGACTTGTTCTGTTATGTTTCTAGTTTTTTGTTGACTTTGCAGGGGAAGTGCTAATCTGGCTTTAGCTGATTGCCTTTGTCCTTTATTATATGGCTGAGTTGTCCGATACTTAGGGCTCTCGGCTGAGTTGTCCGATACTTAGGGCTCTCCCAACAAAAGGCAGGGACTAGCTGCGATGCAGCCCCTTGTTTTGAATCTTAAAATCGGGTAAGCTATTCATGCTTGTACCAACGTCATGTTTATAAAGCCGTGACACCAAAAACCTATCAGTGTTGATGTCGAGATCCTCAACATATTGAGGCTCTTCTTCTGCTTTGTTTGATCAGTTTAAAATTCAAAGTAATGTATTAAAGGTTTTTAAGATAATTCTATTAAAACTAAGCATACATTGACTAGACTTTTTCTCAAGTTTGATTAATTTTGTTAAAGACAGAGTCTATAAAGGTTGGTAGAGTTTTTAAAGAATCTGTGGGAAAACCTTGTTATCAGGTTTTTTTTTGGAAAAAACCAACGTTTGGGATTAGCTTGGTGAGTCCATCAAGGCAATGTGATATGCTTTTGGAGAAGAGAAAGCGTGCAAGTATGGAGCAATTAATAGTTAAATAAGATAAATATCTAATACCGGCCTAATTAATAATATAAATTTATTATTAATTAATTTATTATTATTATTATTTTCTTGTATCTTTAAATTTCTTGTTTAAATTGTATAGATAAATACCATGTTAAATTATATGTTTAAATACTTTTTAATTATATTTCTTAATTTGAACTTATGTTTCCTATTTACTTATATATTTAAGTTTCTTGTTATCTATGTATTTCAATACAATGTTATATATATATTCTTTCTTCCTCCTTTTTTTTTCTTTTCTTTTAATTTTATGTTAATTCTATATTTAATTAATTAATTTTGTTTTAAATGAGACAGTTAGATATGGTATAAATTATAATTATGCTTAGTATTAATTTATGAGTGTTAGTTAATTATATCTTTAAGTTTAAGTTTCTTGTTTAATTGTATATTTAAATGTCATGTTAATTATAAATTCAAATTTCTAATTAATTAAATATCTAAATATCATGTTACTTAGTTATATATCATGTTAATTAGTTATATTTAGATATATATTAAGTTCTTATTACTATATATTAAGAGTTTTGTTCATTATCTTTTTAAATTTAAAGTTAATGTTTATTATGATTAAGTTATGAATTAGATTTGATATTAAAGTTGAGGTTGCAAGGTGGAAGGGTTAGAACACTTCCTGGTGTTCTACATATTCTTGCATTGCCCAGAAATCCGATTTTTGTAAGCAAGCTGGATGATGCAGGTGTAAAAATAGTGTTTGAGAAGTATACCTGCAAGATGGTTCGATGAGCACTGGTATTGATGCGGGGAGTTCGGATTGGAACTATCTGCAAGCTGCAAGGTAGCACTGTTGTTGATGGGTGCAACAATTCTGTGGTTCCTAAAAATGGAGCAGAAAATCTAGTGGTCTCTGGAGAGAAGACCATGCTATGGCATCGAAGGCTTGGACATATTGGAGAGAAGGGCCTTCAAATACTTTATGGTAAAGGTATGGTAGAACGTATGAGTAATATCTCTCTGGATTCTGATTTCTGTGAAAATTGTGTATATGAGAAGAAGAATCAGGTGAGTTTCCCCTCTGGTGGTAAGATGGAAAAACAAATATTAGAGCTTATGCACAGTGATGCGTTTGGACCTGTGAAGGTTCCATCACTGGGTAAGTTTTTGTACTATGTATCATTTATAGATGACTTCTCAAGGAATATATGGATATATTTCCTTAAGAAAAAATCTGATGTCTTTGACAAGTTTAAAGAATTTAAGGCTCTGGTGTAAAACATGATAGAGAAGAAGATAAAGGTGTTGAGGATAGATACCGGTGGATAGTTTTGCAGTAAGGAATTTGAAGAATTATGTAAGAAGTGTGGTATAACATGGTAGAAGACTACTCCATATACATCTCAACAAAATGGAGTTGCAGAAAGAATGAAGAAGACGTTGATCGAAAGGGCAAGAAGCATGCTCACTGGTGTCGAGTTAGGACAAGAATTTTGGGTAGAGGCGACGGGGACAACATGTTACCTCGTTAATAGATCACCTTCATTAGCGTTGGAGGATAAGACTCCACAAGAGGTATGGACTGGTAAGAAACCCTCTCTTTCACATTTGAGGGTATTTGGATGTGATGCATATGTACATATTCCAAAGGAGAAACGAACCAAGTTGGATAGTAAATCTGAAAAGTGCATCTTTATTGGGTATAAGGATGGTTTAAAGGGTTATAATCTTTGGAACCCAGTCATAAGGAAGGTTGTGTACAGTTGAGATGTGGTGTTCATAGAGGTGAAAGATGTTATCAAACATGAAGTCCAACCAAAGGAACCTGTGAAGATAGAGTTTGAACTAAAGGAGGAAGAATCAGACTCTGTAGCAGAGGAGGAATCAGAAGATGAAGAACCATAAACTCCAGCTGTGAGAAGATCAGTTCGAGAAAGAAGGCAGCTAGAAAGGTATAGTCCATCTGCTTTCTATTCAAATTTTGCTTTGTCTATTACTGATGATGATCCCAGAACTGTGAAGGAAGCAGTGGATTCAGAGGATGGAAAACTCTGGAAAGAGGCCATGGTTGATGAAATGGCATCTTTGCATAAAAATTCAACTTGGGATCTGGTGGAGTTGCCGGCTGGAAGGAAACTCATTGGCAACAAATGGTTGTTCAAGAAGAAGACAAATACAGAAGGGAAGGTGGAGAGATACAAAGCTGGGTTGGTAGAAAAAGGTTATTCCCAAGTGCCAGGAATTGATTTTGGTGATATTTTTTTCTCCTGTTGCCAAGGTAACTTCTATTAGATTACTTTTATATGTTGCTGCTACTTTTGATTTTGAGGTAGAATAGATGGATGTGAAGACAACGTTTCTTCACATGGATCTGGAAGAGGAGATCTACATGAAGCAACTTGAAGGTTTTGTGGTGAAGGGTAAGAAAGAAATGGTATGCAAGTTAAAGAAGTCTATGTATGGGTTAAAACAATCACCCAGGATGTGGTATGAGAAATTTGATACATTTATAAGGGGACTTGGTTTCACCAGAAGCAAAGTAGATCACTATGTGTATTTTAAATCAATTGGTGACCGTATTATTTATCTAGTCTTGTATGTGGATGATATGTTGCTGGTTGGAAATGCCAAAGAAATTATCTAGGATTTGAAGGCCCATTTGTCCTCCAAATTTGACATGAAAGATCTTGGTGCTGCAAACTATATTTTGGGCATGGAAATTAAAAGAGATTGGACAAAGAGGAAGCTCTGGTTAAACCAGAGGAAGTATGTTGAGACAATATTACAGAGGTTTAATATGCAGGATAGTAAACCGATGAAAGTTCCTATTCCTGTAGGTGTAAAGTTATCTGCAGAACAGTGTCCCAAGACACATGAAGAGGAAGAGGATATGTCCCATGTTCCATATGCAAGTGCAGTCGGTAGCCTGATGTATGTGATGTTCTGTACTAGACCAGACATTGCACATGCAGTGGGAGTATTGAGTAGGTTTATGTCAAAACCAGGGAAGGAGCATTAGACAACAGTGAAGCAGGTTTTCAGGCATTTGCGTGGCACTAGTGATTATGGTTTGTGCTACCAAGGAAGACCAGGATTGGACAAAGTTTTGGATATCCATGGCTTTGTTGATGCAGACTGAGCTAGAGATCTAGATCAGAGAAGATCTATAAGTGGTGGGTATGTGTTTAACCTATTTGGAGGTGTAGTCAGTTGAATGAGTAAAAAACAATCTGTAGTGACACTATCAACTACAGAGGCAGAATACACGACAGCCACTCATGCAAGCAGGGAAGCAGTTTGGTTGCAGAGATTGTGTTCAAGTATGGGGTTAGTACAGGGAGCTATAAGGATAGACTGTGACAACAAAAGTGCATTTTTCTTGGTAAATAACCCTGCTTACCATTCAAAGACAAAGCACATTGATGTTCAGTATCACTTTGTCAGGATATGATAGAAGACAAAAGGGTGTTTCTGGTAAAGGTGGACACTTTGAAGAATATTGCAGGTGCATTGACAAAATCTATGAGCTCTGAGAAGTTCTCTTGGTGTAGAGAAACGATGGGCATTGCAAGGCTAGATAAATGACTAAGCTCCCTTGTGGCCCCCTGTGGAAAGAAAACAACAAGTAGGAGAATGTTCCTATTGTGTTATTCTTTTCACGACTAGCCCACATAGTTAACCGGGGGGTTAGAAGGGGCGCGGAACCCCCCCTTCATTGTGCCGATTGCGTAGCGGGGGGGTCACAGGGGGTTTGAAAGGTGCAAGTAATCCCACTCTATTTTGTTTTTGGACCTTATATTATGTTGGGCAGACATACCTATGGTTTTGGACGTGATGGTTTTCAGTCCATGGTTTTGGACGCGGTGATTTTCGGTCTATGGTATTGGATGCTTCGACATGTATAAATATGTATTGTAACATTGAAAGGAATATAATGAAAAATCAAGATGGTAGTCCCGGTTTTGGGATCCAAGGGAAAATCTCTGTGTATATGTGTTTTATGTGTTATGCTCTCGCATTGTTTATTTTCTGTGTTTTAGAATTTGTATGTAGGTAATTTCTGTACGGGGTTAAAACCTACATATTATTTTCTACGATACTATGATTATAACTAATGCATTGATTGCAGGTTGAGATGTGGTGATTGACAGGAACTCCACAAATGAGCTAAGAGGGTTAGGTTATTTGATGATCTCGTGGGAGCCCACACTTGTAAGGGAGAATATGTAACACCATATGGGTTGGAGACAAGCTCAATCAACACTACATATGTTAGTGGTTCCTTTGTCTTGTATAGCTCTTGATGGATAGCTCTTGAGGGAATATGGGACCATGTTCAAAAGGCCAAGTGCCTAATATTGTAGGCCAAGTCCCTGATAATGAATTGGGATGTCGAAGTCTGGTGGGGGTGTAAGGACTTTGATGCCTGGGGGTGTAAGGACTTTTTGCACCTTAGTGAGTGTGAAGGGAGTGGGCCAGTCTTTCAAGATGCTTGGAGTACTACTGAATGGAGCACTGAGCTGGGTACCTGCCTTGGGGCAGATGAGGTCTGAGTCGAGTGCAAGCCTTGGGGCCAGCCTTCGGCTATGGTACAGATCGATGAGGCTTACGTTTGGTTTTGAAAGTGGGAAAAGGGACATAAATTCCTTGGCATTTCCCTGGTGTTGTGGAAACTTTCGATGCTTGCTAGTTATACTAGTTCAACAGAAAGTGTGGGGAAATGTGAACTAATAAATAACTAAAATAAAATGTTAAATGATTCAACTGAACCTCAAGAAAAAGTTCTTAAAGAGGGGAGTATGTAATGTCCCATAATAATAATAAAAATAAAAATAATAAAATAATATAATATATATAATATAATATAATATTAAATATATAGTAAATAAATAATAACATTAAATAAAAGTTAATAATAAATAAATAATAAACAATAAAGAAAATATAATAATAGTAAATAAATTGTAAACAATAAAGAAAGGATAATGATAGTAAATTGTAAATAATAAAGAAAAAAATAATAATATAGTAAATAAATAATAAATAATGAAGAGATATAATAATATAATAATAAATAAATAAAAGAAAATAATAAACTGAAGTTATATATATATATATATATATATATATATATTATATATATATATATATTATATTATATATATATAATACAAAAATAGTAAGGATAAGTAAAGTTAACAAAAAGTAAAAATGAATAAAATAAAAAGAGTTAAATTCAGAGAAATATTAAATTAAATAAAACTTAAAATAAAGAAATAAAAGTTGGCATGTTGACACATGGAATGTGTGCATACAGACGCCTTTCCATTTTTGGTCTATTTAAAGCACAATGAGGAGGATGAGATTCATCCATTTTCTTGCGAGAAAAGTGTTGCAAAACAAAGGATTCCGTAGCAGTAGTATGTTGATTGAGGGCTCGGGGGTGGCCAACTGTAGAAAGATTACGTGTCATTAAGTCTACATTTGGGTGGAGATTTGTCCCCAAAACTTTGTTGTGGTTAGTAGGATTCAATAGTGTTCAACTCTTAAATTACAAGTAAGCAATATCATCGCTACAGGTAAGTCGTCTCTGCTCGTGTTTTTCCAAAAAAATTATGCTAATTAGTTGAATAGTTTGTATGTTGATTATTAATTGCATATTTGATATACTTAGTTTCTTAGGAGCTTGATTGAGCAAATAAAGCGATCAAGCTCATGTTGTCACCCTAAAAAAAGAAAAATTACAAATTTGAATTATGCATAGATAAAAAAATAACAATAAACATAATTCATAAGAAAATAACAGAATGTGGAAATTACACAAGAATTCACTTGTGACTGTTATTTTTGATGATGTATTTGACATTTTTGGAATGATAATGAGAAGTTTAATTTTGATCCATCATTGAGTTAGTCTAGAGGGTTGAAGCTCTTAGGTTTGGGCCCAACCCCAGTAACTTAGTTCCCTCTTATGCATTTATACTTCTTTTAGCTTAGAATGTTTGATTAGTTGTTGCATTTCAATAGAGTATAGTTCCTCAAAAAGTATGTGATTGTGGCCTCTATCTCATCTCTCTCCAGGGAGCATGGTTAGAGGACTCCACCATCACAACCCAAAAACATCATGTGATTTCTTGCAAAAGTCAACATTTGTTATCTTGCTTTACATATGATTGTTGTAGCTTATATGTTAATTAATTTCATAGATCAAGTTCTTAACATTAGTTAGATAGTTTCCAAATTCAACTCATCTTTTCCATCATTGATTGTAATATTTTGCAAATGAAAAGAAGAACAAGTGCAAGTGACGTTGCAGGACTGTTGGATCTACAGGGAAGGGATATTTTCACCACCTCCATCCAAGTCTTCTCCACTCTCTTTTGATGAATGAAAACCTGAATGTTCTTGATCTCTGTTTTTAGGTCACCGTGAGCATCCCTCTTAGCCCAAAGTTGACCTTCCTGAAGTGTTGGGCTTGGCTAGGGACGTTGGTCACCTTCCATAAATTTCCCACAATCTTCATCCATATTTCCATCACTTTATCCCACCATCCCTACCCTTCAAACTCTCTCGTAAAACTTCCTGTAGCATTTCAGAACTTCCTGTAGAAATACATGAATCCTATAGCAATATAGGAATCTTGTAGCAACTTCCTACAACACACCTATAATAGCCTGTGTTTGCCCCTTTTTTGACCTGTAATGCCAATGTAGCCTTGTTTAGGAGTAGGTTGACCCCTCAGCCTAGACTCATGATTAGAGGTACCACCTAGGTCATTCCCTCCATTTCTTTTCCCTTATTGCAAGAGAAAAGAACATTAACTTCTTCATTACAGATTTGGCAATTAGGACAACTTAATCAGCAAGTGTGAAATAGATAAATGATCCATGAATTCTTGAATTGTAAATTGGTATAATAATCTTTTGTTTTCAATTGAGTTTGATAGCTAGATGGTTGATTGCAATTAGTGTAGCTTTCCTTTCTGCAGTTAACATAATTCTTGTGTTCTCTTATTGTGATCTCAAAAAGGAGATAGAGTGCAAAGCACAGAGGAAGTGAGAGAAATAGATAAAGAAAGATGAGAAAAGGACGACAAACATTGAGAGAACAACAAGCTTATGCAATTCAACAAATTCATGCAAATATAGGTAATTCAAGTTGTCTCACTTCTCATATTACTTGCTCCATATTAGCATGTATTAGAAAATATGATTCAAAACAAGAAAAACAATGGAGAAAAATCACTTGATGTGATTAATGGTTCATTGGAATAGAATTCTCAAGCCACTTGAATTCATACAAATTATGAACCACCTTCTTATTGTAATGGTTTAGGATAACCCCCAAAAACTAAGGATTTTATTTAACTAAAGAAAATTGCTACAATTCATGGCAATATTTCATATATTGTTTACATGAATATTATTACTATTTACAATATACCACCTTCAAAACAATATATTATTTACAAGGAATATTATTTTCAGGATTTATTATTTATGTAATATTAATGGTCATTTACAATAATAACCATGAATATTAATGACCTTCTTACTATTGTTTTATAGTAATTTTAGTAAAGATCCTAAACTCATTTGAATATTAAGCATTTTGTTTTTATTTTCATTTAAGTTTTAATTGTTAGGATCATTGACAATTTCTTATATATTTCATATATATTTATTCTATGAAATGTATTGTTGATACCACAAGTGAAAAAAATTCAACCCATTATTTCATCTTCATTCAATTTCTATGATGTTCTTCTTTCTTTCCATGGTTTCCCATTATGCCCCAATTTTGTCTCATTCCCATAGCCATGTTTATTGTTTTCAAGTTTTATTTCTTCTTATTTAAATCTTTGATTTCATTATTAACTATTATGGTATGGAGCTTATGATATTTATCTTAAGTATTAGACTTGTATTTTTGTTTTATATATAGGAATGCTTTAAGGGATCTTGTACATATGTTGTTGACATGTTTTCTTAAAGATTTGATACAATACTCTAGGGTAGATAGGTTATATAGATTAATTTATATTATTTTTGTTAATGGAAATAGTTATATAAATTATTCAAAAAAATACTTAGTTGGTACTGATAGTGATTTTTTTCTCCACACAATGATTTGATACCATACAAGTTGTGAATTTTTCATTAGTAGACCAAATAATTACTTTGACCTTTCCATATTGTTGCTTGAACAACTCTTGAAAAGTATTTCATATTTACTAGGCATAATGTATAACCCATATCTAATAATTCCACACTAACTATTGATCCACAATCTACAACCTTTAGTGTAGTCCAACACTTATGTAGTGACCAATCAATATATGTAACTTTCATTCCACCAACAACTAATTCACAACATCTAAATACTCACTAATCCATTTGCTCCAAATTTCATAAACCATAACACTTAAATTGAGCTCTAATCCTTTATTAGTTCTTAATATCTTTAAACCTAACCCACTTAGAATGTTTCACACAATTACTAAAATACATTTTTTGACATATAATTCACTAATCTTATTTCCTTTAAATATTAACTTTCAATATAACTCTTTATTCTTTTATATAATTTAGCTTAACTCCTAATTCAATGTAGTTCTATTATCCATGAGATTACTAATCTTTAACTTTATATTCCATTAATACATGGTTAGCTATTAACTAAAACAATAAATAAAAAAGCATAAATCAAATTTTAAAAAAGAAATTATGAATAAAAAAACATCACTTCTCATGTGCATTATATGGAAAGAAATACGTTTTCCTTAAAAATAAAAATAAAAATAATCTTAATTAGTAAATACATTATTTATTATTTTAAATTTAATAAATCATCACAATTATTTTTTAATCACTTCTTTTAATCATAATTTTGTGAAAATGATCTTGTTGCTCATCATCTTCATGCATAATTATGTCGTTGGTTAATAACTTGCTTGATATAATTGCCATTGATTTAGTCACCAATACTTGTATCTTCTTATTATAATTAACACATATTTAAATTGTTATTCAGGATGCTAAATTTATTTAAATTGTTATTTAGATGCTCAATTTATTTAATAGAATTTAAGTCAAAATAATATATTATTATTAATATATTATTTTATTTAATAGTAAATAATAAATTTACCATTAAATAATATATAATATATTTAATATGATAAGAAATAAATAATCATATAAATCAATTAAATTTCTAAAAATTATAAACACTTAAATTCAAATAACAATTTTTTAAAATTAAGAAATTAAATTTTTGAACAAATGATTCATGTGATGTGATTACATGTTATAGAGGTTATTTACTATTCACAATAATTATGTTTAAGAAAATGTATATATTAATTTAGTTACTAGCAAAGTAAATTATCAAATGAGAATTTTATCCATTTTTTTCGAGGTAGCATAAAATCATCTGATTTTGAAAAGTGTTGATTCAAAATACACATTTTTTTTGGAGCATATTTTTGACATTTTAAATTTTCTTATGTATCAAATATGAACATTTTTTTTTTAAATGTTAATGATTTTCATGTTGGTTTTGAAAAATGTTGATGCAACATCAATGCCTTTTTTAGAGGGCTTATTTTTTACACTTCAAAATTGTCTAATGTATAAAGTGTGGATAATTTGTTTTAAATGTTGGTAATTTTCATGTGGTTTTTGAAAAGCATCAAAAAAATTTTAAGGCATATTTTTGACACTTTTAAATTTTCTTGTGTCCTAAGTGTGCACAAATATTATTTTTAATGTTGATTATTTAACCATTTTTCAAGTTCTTATTCCTCTTCTTGTTTTTTATCCTAAGATGTTTGTTTGTAAAGGGTCTTCCAAACATGTGTTTTTATTTTTCTTTGCAATGTTTTTCTGTAATGATTTTTTTTTTTTTGCAAAGTTAAAAAAAATTAACATTAATATTTTGAAGTTAGGTTTTTTATATATATTTATATATTGTTAATTAATACTTCAATACACATAAAATAATTGTCACTAAAAATAATAAATTTTAAATATTCCACAAAAAATACACATTTTGCATATAAATATATTAAAAAATATGTATTTCATGACCTTTTTGCTAAAAGTGACATGATAAATAAAATATTTTTATGAAAATTTTGAATAAAAAAATTTGAAAAAATAACAAATTCTATGTTTTTTTTTTTTGAATTTTATAACCAAAGATGATGACATTTTTTTTTTTTAAATGATCCAAAATAAATGTTAAGTAAAAAAAAAGCATTGGCTTTCACTACCATTTTATAAAATTTTTGAAAATTTACCCCGAAAATAAATAAATAAAAATACTTATTCCAGCATCAACAAATTTTCATATTTTTCCATGTTTTTTTGGGTTTTTGGCTAGAATTCTTATTTTGAGTTTACAATTCCCATTTAATAGTTTACATTGTTTACTGTAAGTTGTGTACATATATTTGAATGCTTCTTTTGGAAAATTTAGTTAAATCAAGTTACGTAATTCAATTTAGTTGGTAATGGCAATATAATGTTTCGCAAAGCACTAATTTTCAATCTCCCTATATACTCACAACATTGCATAATTTGGAAAAGTGGTCCATTATCCACACATCTTTTTTTTTGCAAGGAACAAACATCACATACTATAATTAAGAGAATTATATGTACAATTCAAACACTTTGTACATGCACACTATTCACCTAGTGCACACACCATCACTATAGTTAACCAATTTTCTTTACTAAACATTACAAGTAGAGTAATTGAGCTTATATTTTGCTCAAATGAAATTTTGCACATAAACTTAGCTTAAAACTAGGAGGATAATAATTGGCCCTAATCCACATATCTTTTTTACTTGTTTTTCTCATTCCAATTCACCCCACACCTAGCTTAACTAGGAGGAAAGTAAGTGGCCCTAAATCCACAAATATTTTTTACCTGTTTTGCTAGTTACCAAAGCTTTTATTTCGTTCATTTATTTTTGAGACCAGGACTTGGTGTTAGTAAAGAAAGAAAGCAGGCCTTGTCTCCCTTGCGTCCTTGTGGCGAAACTGTGGTAACATCTGAACCCTTTCTCAAAGCACTAAATCTTCTATCTCCCTATATGTTTAGATAATATACTTAGGAAATAAGTAAGTGACCCATCATCCACACCATTTATTTTCTTGCAAAGAACCAACATAACATATAGTTTAATTAGCATAATTGTAAAGGATCACCGCATATCCACATCAATTCACAGTTTGTATGCTCACAATGTCACTTGCACACACATTTATCCCACATAGTAATCTCACTTACACTTTGTATAAAGGGTATCATATTTTTGAAATCTTTGTACTTAGTTTCTGTGAGCTTAAATATTTTGTTGCACACCCTAAGTGAAACAAAGCCTCTCTAAAAACAACCTTAACATGAACACACTAAATTCCCCATAGGAGCTACCAAATAATTTATAGTTCAATGTAAGACCACAAGGGTAGGCAACACATATGGCATCATGGTTGTTTTTCATATTACAACATAGAAAGTTGTCTTTTAGGGAGCTTAAAATCCTGCATTATCCAATGAAAAATCTAGTACATGGAAAGAAACTCATGAAGGGGGTAGGGATTAATTGGTGGATTATCACAAACCTTCATGTTGTCTCCCTACACGTGGTAGGGGTTCTAGGTCCAAAACCGACAACCAGAAGTTGAGATTCATCCATTCCCACTGCACACAAGTAACTTAGTGGCCAAATCTTAGTGCATATTTCCCTATAGGTTAAGATGGAAGAGAACAAAGACCTGAGGTGATCTTAGTTAGGTTACTGGAAGTGCCGCTGGTTCTTTTGGGATGTAGCCCTAGTACCCCCATTATAACCCTCTCTTAGATTGGTTAGTTCTTTCCTATTGGAAATATCGCCAATACTTTCGGGACATGGCCCCAACATCCTACTACGAAATCTTCTCAAGGCCCAGTTACTATTTGAGTGGAAAAGACGTCTAGGTATTTATATGATAATTCTTATCATATGCAAAAACCTCACAAAACATTTTTTGTTGATTGTGTCACAAATTAGTTAAATAAAGGTAAAATTAACCATTTATTTTTCGATTTGTTTTATGTATTTGATTCATTTGGTTTGCTAGAAAATCCTGCCTCACCATATATAAGTAACACACACTTTCTAGGGCACCATATGGGACCCAAGAGTCACACATCACTCTAGACACATCCAAAACCTCCCCCCATTACTAGGAGGTGTGTTGGGTCTCTCGTTGTTTCAATGCATGAGGCAACAAACATCCACCTTGATTGGCTCAGGATTTCTTGGTGCCACTTGATTAGGACCCCTCCCCCTTAAGGTACTCCTTTTACCACCCCTTAGGGGAGTCCACATGCTACCCCTCCAGGTAGCCCCACTCATACTTCCCCCGCAAGGGACTCCTTTGCACATTGCATTTGAAAGTTATTTTATGATGGAAAATACTAACCAAATCACATTTTTAGCTTTCTTAAATATTCCAAATCATTCTTCACTTTCATATAGCTCCCAGTTCGTCATGACACTGGGATGAAAATGTTAACATACTTTCAGAAAATGACCTCCACACACATTTCATACCATGTCCATGAGTGGAAAAAGCATCGCATCCTTTGTAAAGTGAACATAATAGAGGACCTCCACCTCGATTTATTTTTGAAATCTCTTGTTCCAGTAATCACAAAAGATGTGGCAAAAACTATTCCCTAAAGAGGAAGATTCCATTAGTAAATCCCAACAGTTTGAGCTTATATACACGCAATTGGAAATGCCCCCCCATTCCAACCAAGTTTTCATTAGATATCCCTAAATTCAAAGGAAATTAGTGGGAATACCCTACCAATCATATCATGACCTTCCACCTATGTTGATTTATTAAATAAACACGTGTATATATAATATTAAATATTTATGATTCACTCAAGACTTACAAGTATATTTTTTATTCCACTATGTAGGGATGGAAAGTGATCAGCCACATGAGGAATAAGATGTTCCTTATCAAGTTGATCAACCACATGATGAATAAGATGCATTGTAACTGCCTCCTCCCACATTTACCCACTTTTAGAAGCTCTCCGAGGTAAACATGAGATGAGTGTTGTTATGATATGACTCGACCTCCAAGTTCCAATTATGGAAGTGGGGTCAATAAGTCGATAATAAAATGACATCGCACAGAGACTACAAACCACTCAGGAGTCTGAAAACCACCCTAGGTGATCAATCCTTGAGTTAGAACTCGTTTTCACACAGTTTACCCTCCAACCGTATCCATAAGACTACATGCATGCACTTGGAAGGCTATAACCGCACTCACAAGCTTGTTTATGTGGATTTTGACCCAATTTCTCTAGGTTAGTGCATGCGGTCATGAGATCTATGCCACTTTTTCAGTCAAGCCTCCATACCACTGCCCAGAATTGCTTGTAACTTTCTAGAATCATGATTAGGATGAAAACAATGCCATACATTCAAACTTGAACAAGATCTTGATCAAGACATGCCTAAGACACAACAAACATTTCATTAAACACATGGTAAACATGAAAACTATAGCTCATGAATGCATATCTAATCATAAACTTCTGAATTTATTTGAGAATCACCAATAAGGCTCCAAGCCCTCTCTAACTAGCTACAACAATACGTGCTAGTTTGTGAATTCATAAACCATCTAGTAACTTAATAAATCATGAATAAGAGCCATAACTAGAGCACATCATATATCAAGTATATAACCAACATATAACCAGAATAGAGACCATAAGTAATCAGTCATAATGTCAACATGATAACGAATACTAGTGCTCATAGATCACAATAGGAAAATAACTCTTATTAACATATGAAAATGCCAACCAAGTTAGGGACTTCCACGTACCACCCAACAATAGATTGCGCTGAACCAAATCTCTCTTTCAACCAATCACCTTTGCGCCATATTCCAAAAATGAATGTGGATCATAAGGGTTAAACCAAAACAAAACCAAACATGGATTCCAGAGGCCAAACAACCTCAACACTCAACCTTAGTGATCTCACCTATACAACACAAAAATCACTAACATAAACCAGATTGGTCTCTACCCAAGTTTTCCAGGGCTCCACGAACTAGTAACTCAACCCAAAGCTAAATCAGGGCTCCATAGAATTTGTTCCAACTCGCGTCCCCAGGGACTAGTAACTCAACCCACAAGGCTCCAAAGAGTTTGTCGCAATTTGCAGGCTTCAAGAACTAGTAATTCAACCCAAGTTGTTTCAAAGCTCCAGAGTGTTTGTTCCAACCCACATCCATAGCGAACTTGAGAACCAATCAGAAAAGTAAGTGAGAAACCCATAGCACCATGGATATCCAGGAAATGGAAAGGAAAGGCTAAAACCATTATCAATATAGGAAAATCTCCATGCCAATGACAACACATAACCAAGGAACTGCATGCATATACCATGCATCCAAAAATCATCTAGGAAATCACACATGCAACCTATTACCTACAAATTATCCTTGTTGTAGTTGTTGATCCAACTGTACCCCTTGCACTCCCTTGCTTTCCTTTTCTTTCTTTCTCCAATCTAAGTGAATGCTAGAGTGCTCCAATAATGTTTTAATTTTGCAATAGTATGATGGAATGAGAGTGTGAAAGGAGAGAACCCAAACTAAACTGACACAATCTATATATTGAAAAAATATGTGAATTGTTTCTGTGTTGCCTTTTTATTATTAATGCCTCATTTTTCTTCACTTTCCTTCATTTTCCCTCTAATTTCCCTTGCATGCAAATTTGTGTCTCTTTACCTTTCTTTTCTCATATTTTCCTTTATTTTCATAATTAAATTCCAATTATTGTCTCTTTTCCTTTTCCAAATTCCATAGCTATTAATTAATCCTCAAGTGATGCCCACTATTATGTTTTTCCACCATTAAGCTTGGAATATGTGTCCCATGACCTTGGTCTTATTTTATTTACATAGAACATCAATCAGGGGTTGTTACAAATCCCTCCCCCTGGGGGAACACCATCCTTGGTGTTCATTGACACTTATAACCAACAAAACTTGTTGCCTAAGGAGATTTATAACACAACTTGATGCAACATTTACATCATACCAAATTGCTGAAACCATGAACAAAATACTGCTTATTGGAACTTTATAACATATCTCGATGCAATATTTACAACATATTTATTATTGGATCTTTATAACATAACTCATTACAATATTTACAACACACACACACACACACATATATAAACGAAAACATGTAAACCAAACATATCTAATCAACCAGCAAATTACTGAAGGATACAAAGCCCACATTTGATCAACCATCTCCCATGTAGCTTCATCGGACCCAAAGTGTTTCCACTGCACTTTAACTTGCTCGATTGCTCAGTTCCGGAGCATGAGTTACTTCAACTGGAAAATACACTATGGCTCTGGCTGGAATTCTACCTTTGGTTCCACCTGCAATACATACCAATCAATTACATGATCAACATCCTTTACATATCTATTAATTAATGAAACATGGAAAACATTATGGACTTTCATTATTGGCAGTAGTGCAAGTCCATGGGCCACTGGTCCAATCCTCTCAAGGATCTCAAAAGGCCCACAATACCAAGGTGCTAGCTTGGCACATGACCCAATCCTCAAGGAGCTCCTCTTAGGCTTGATGCACAAGTGCACATGCTCTCCAACCTGAAACTCCTTGAATTATCTATGTTGATCTGCATAACTCTTCTTCCTGTCATGAGTTGTTGTAACAACCTTGGTGAAAATTCATGTAATAAAAGTTAATAAAGGCAAAATAATAACCACGGTTGATGGGACACTTATTCTAAGTTGAGTGTTGGGAAAGACATCCTAGTGTGGGTGTTCATTTGGTTATTAATTGGCTAAGGAAATTGGCAAAGGTAATGGCTAAGGATTTGGAAAGGCAAAATGGCATTTTTGGCACATTATTTATGAAAGCAATGGAAATTAAGAGAAAAGGGAGGTGAAAGGTCACATATTGCATGTGAGGAGGAAAATGAAGGAAAATAATGGAAAATGAAGAAAATAAAGGTCTCATTCATAAAAAGGTTTATGAGGATCAATTGGTAACCTTTTGTTAGTTCAGTTTTTGGAGCTCTCTCATTATTCTCTCTCTCTCTCTCTCTCTCTCATATTCTTGGAGACTTAGAGTTTTCTTGGAGCACTCTTGGAGGGTGTGGCATACTTGAATTATTGGAGCAAGAAGGAAAAGGAAGAGAAGTAATGTGCAAGAGGACATCAGGATCAACAACTACATCGGATTTCGCTTGCAGGTACCGAGTTGCATGTATGTTTTCCTCACTAGTTTTGGCATGCATGGTATATGCATCTGGCTTGTTGATTGTAATCTGTCATGGGCATGGAGGATGGCTAGGATTGATAGTGGATTCCCTAGCCTTATGATCCGAATTTAAATAGTAACACAACAAATTACAAAGATAACCATAAACATAGAGATGCAGCAAAAATAATACTTCATTTCATTAATGTAAAATACTGAAATATGCTTACAAACATAAATGGAAATAAACCAGCTAGGTCGATGGTAGCTTATCTCTGAGAAGAGATGTGGTGGCTACATGCCTCTGAGCTGCCTTACAATGAGGCTCAAAGGCCTTTTTAGTATTAAACAATAAGAGCAAACCCTAAAAAACCAAAACCCTAACCCGAGGAGATGTAACACTAAGAGTTTATGGGCCTTGTTGGCGTGAGTTGGACAACCAACTTCCTTGGGTCGTGACTTGGTCACATTATCTCTATTTGGCATGCATGATAACTCGTTGGAAAGATAACTGTGAGGAATAGGACAGAAAAGATGATTTTAGGTATATTTCCAAAAAAAACGTTGTTTAGGGCCTCAAAACGACTCTGAGTTTAGGACCCGAAAAACTGCTAAAAATAGTAAACTGTGCTACAATTAAGGAAATTGAAAAACTGAAAGAAGTAATGGTGGGGGTCCAAGTGGAATTGGTGGGTGGCCACCAATATCCACCTGGATCATTCCTCCCCCATTAGGAAGAAATGGTCTCCATTACATTGAGTTCCTCCATGAGATGAGGAAACTTCTGCTGAACTTGGTCCCGGGTGAGCCACTAGCCTTGGCAAAGGAGTTGGCCTGCTTTAACAAATTGATACAGTTGGATATTCGGCTAGCAAGTGTGCTTGATCTATGTGTCCATGATCCGATCAATTGCAGGTTGTTCCATGCAATCTGGATTCAACTCTGTGGGTGTGAGTTGTTCTCTAATGTCGGATGTGTTTAGCAATGGTGGAAAGTATGGCCGAAGACCGTCCATATTAAACACTGGGTGTAGGCCAAGGAATGGGGGAATGATGAGCTCAAATGCATTGTCTCCCATAGCCTTGGTAATGGTGTAAGGACCATATCAGAGTGGTCTGAGTTTCCGATAGGCTCCGGTAAGGTGTTCCTTTTGCAAATGCAACCAGACATTACTGCCCACCTGAAACTTGTGTGGCACCTGATGTTGATCATGTCGCTGCTTGTACTTGGCATTTGATTTCTCCAAAATGTCATGGACCTTCTAGCGAATATGTTGGATGTGCTCAATGAAGTTGTTTTCCTTATCTGTTTCGGATTGGACATGAGCCGAATCTGCCTGAGTAGCTACAAATGGTATGGCCACATCAATGGGACATAGTGGTTGGCATCCCAAGCCCACCTGAAAAGGGTTGTAGCTAGTAAAGGTGTGGAGAGATTAATTGTAGCTATGCTGGACATAGGAGAGGCTCTCATCCCATGTGAGTGGATGCTTTGAGTTGTACATGCATAGAATGTGTACGATCATCCTGTTGACAACCTTTGTCTGGTCATCAGTTTGAGGATGGAAGGTTGTGGACTTAGTGAGTTTGGTGTCCAACATCGACCAGAGACTAGACCAAAATGTACTGAGGAACCTGTTGTCCCTATCTGAGATGATAGACTGTGGGATCCCAAAGTGTACCCACACTCATTCAAAGAAGAGTTTAGCAGTGGCTTCTACTATGATATTCTTCTTATAGGCTGCCATAATGGCCATCTTCAAGAACCTATCGACGACCACAAAAGCACAGTCATTTCCATGCTTAGTGGAAGGAAGGCCTGACATGCAATCCATGGAGATGGATTCCCAAGGTTGAATAGGGGTAGGCAGCAGGGTATAGAGGCCTTGCTTCTGAATGGTCGGTTTGGCAATGGCGTAGGTAGTGCATGATCTGATGTATTTCCTAACATCCTGTCAAATATTCAACCAATAGAAATACTTCTACAGTACTGCCACTATTTTCTCGACCCCGAAATTCCCAACAGCCCGAATGTAGTGTGCTTCCCAAATGATCTTGGCATGCTCGCTTGAAGGAACACAAAGGTGACCCAGGTGGCATAACAGGGCATCCTAGAGGTGAAAATATGGAACATGCTAACTCTCCAAGAGTGTTTGGTATGTGTGGCTGAATTCTGGGTTGCTTTTGTAGAGAAGTGGCCAATCAGAAGTATCGTGCCCATAAGAGTTGAGCATGGTAGTTAACGACATGATCAGTGGTCGACTGAGGCAATCTGCAACATTATTGGTGCTGCCCTTCTTATACTTGATATTCAAATGGAACTATTGCAGGTATGTGGACCACTTCTGATGGCGATCATTCTACAATTTCCCTTAGGTTTGTATGAACTGCAGGGGTCGGTGGTCTATGTGGATGACCGTTTCCTTCCCCAAAATGTAATGCTTCCATTGTCGGCAGGCCTGCACAATGGAATAAATATCTTTTTCATAAGTGGGATAATTCCAGACTGTGTCTGAAAGTGTCTTGTTGTGATATGCCATTGGATGCCCATGTTGAGTAAGGACTGCTCCACTAGCACAGTCAGAGGCTTCTATCTCGACCTCAAATTGGTGTTGCAAGTTTGTAATGTGAGCACTGGTGCCAAGCAGAGGCGATCATTCAACTCTGTGAATGCCTTCTGTTGAGATCTAGACCAAAAGAATTTTTCTTTCGCTCCTCCCTTGGTGACTTGGCTAAAGGGCCAAGTGATATGAGAAAATACCAACACGAACTTGCAGTAGAAGTTGGAAAGACCTAGAAAGCTACGGAGCTCTGTCAGGGTGGTTGGAGATGGCCAATCTCGAATGACTTGGATCTTGGCTGGATCCACATGAACCCCTTGTTCATCAATAATGTATCCCATATACTAAACTTGGGTCATGCCAAAAGTGCATTTCTCCAAATTGGCACATAACTTGTGTTGCCATAGTGTTTGGAGAACCTGTCGAATGTGGTGGAGGTGCTCTTCCCAACTCTGGTTGAAGATCAGGATGTCATCCAAGTATACCACTAAAAATGAGTTGGTGAATGGTTGCAAGATGTCATCCATTAGCCTCATGAAGGTTGTAGGTGCATTCATCAATCGGAAAGGCATAACCAACCATTCGAAAAGGCCCTCCTTGGCTTTAAAGGCAGTATTCCACACATCGGAGGGTTCGATTGGTACTTGGTGATATCCTGACTTCAAATCAATCTTGCTGAAATATTTTCCCCCCTTTAGTTGGTCCAAGAGGTCATCAATCTATGCGATCAGGTACCTATTACAAATAGTGATCTTGTTTAGCGCCCGATAGTCAATACAAGGTCTCCAAGTCCCATCCTTCTTCTGTACCAACATGATCGGGCTACCACAGGGCGATGAACTCAGATGGATGTGACCTTTCTACAACAGCTCCTAAATATTCCTCTTGATTTCATCGTTCTCCAGAATGGAGTGTTGATAGATTGGTCCATTGGGTAGCGGCACACCAAGGGTCAGATCGATGGAGTACTTGACCTAATAGTGAAGAGGAACCCCTGTGGGGGAGGTGAAGATGTCCTCGTGCTACTCCATGACCTTTTCCATATGTAGTTGTCGTGTGGAGCGGCCCAGTTTAGAGGTCGTGGCCATCGTCTTCTTCTTTCCTTTATGGCATATCATCAGGAAAACAAATTTCTCGGTTTTGGAAATGAGCTTACTGCATTGTTTTGCAGTAACTAGAGAGATGGCAG